>JAQFYT010002529.1:0-12676 GCA_034694925.1 Ceratophysella denticulata
GATTTCCAAAATGTCCTCATTTGTCCAGATCCGTTTAGAAATGACCGAGCAGTAGCGACTGAAAGCCTACCCTTAAGTAATTGAAACTCACTTCTTGAAATTGAACTTACTTATATATTTACTACTTAAGTCAAGTCACATCACTACTGATACGTTGTTTGACTGTTTGACATTGACAATATGATGTAGGTACATATTTACTCCTCACTCAAATATCACATTAGAAGTCGCAAGTCGCGCAATTCAGCGTCTTTATATTTCGAATCAAGTATTGATCTCATATAAAGATAATGTCAAGATTATAACAAATATTTAACTTGACTCCAAAGGTCGGAATGAAATGAGTTTTATTTACATTCGGGTGATAGTAATATTTTTATTGATTGAAGTCTGTCAAGCCGCAGCTAGAAACCAGAATGTTTTACCAGATGAGGCATTGCTGCAGTTCGACCTATTATATACCATATTTTGAAAATAGATTTTATTGTCCACATTATGAACAGGTTAACTTTTTATTAGGTAATTTGCCTGATTTTAAAAAAAGACGATTCATAACATTTATCGGTCAATACGATATTGGATACTGAGTTTTAACGCTTCATAAGGAAAATGGCGAAATGTACGGCAAGGAATATCTCAGTTTACCTTCTGGAATAAACATTCATGTCAGAATATATATTACCATCTAACACTTAGGCACAGCGCTTGTCCTGATAAGGTCATCAGTCATTCAATCTCTCTGAAATGGTTTCAATTCAAGTTGCCCTGGTCTTGTTCGCTGCTAAGTTCTTATCTACGATTGCACCCGAAACAATTTTAAACCTGAGCGATTGGTTGAAAGATTTTGAGACTTGCTACACTAAGACGATATTCTTAGAGAAACACGTGAGTATTCGAGGTTTTGAGCATCCAACCATTCTGTACAATCTCGATCTAAATGACAGTGTGATACTGTACAGTTCAGAGACAACAGTTTCATTACGAAAAACTTCGTTTTGTGGTGTTAGGATCTTAGTGACCTCTGACCTTGAATCCAAGGCTTACAGGGATGCACTATACGGAGTTCATTTTGATTCTATATGTAACGAAGCTGTTTATAGGTCACACGAACGAAAGAGTTCCACTCAGTGTATTCTCATTACTGTATGGATTCAGGATATTCAAGATTTAAAGGCAAAAAACGCTATTTTATTTGATTTAGCAACGGGAACTTTTGGAACTAAAAACATAAATCATTTCTTGATGACAACCAAGACAGCAGAAGGCACTTCCGATAAATGGAACACTCTTCTACAGGTGGATGATGTTCTGTTTATGTGTAATACGTGCACGCCTAAGGCCATTAAAGTTCATTGTAAGAGCAGTAGTTGCAGGAGAGCAATGGACGCAGTTGCAGCAAGATTGGATGACAGTCGACAGAAAATAGTTCCGGTAAGTACACCTAAACGTTGTAGTGATAATGGTTCGGTCCAGAACCAGAATCGACGTTACGGTTCGGTTATTCATTTTTGGAAAACTGAAACGTCTTTAGAACGGAACCGAAGAGTAAGACTCGCATCAGTTTGAATTTGGAAACAGAACTGAGAACCGCGGTTCGAACAGAGAACGAAAAAGGAATTAGAATTACACAAAGGAGCACGTTTCTATTTCCTTAGTTTGACGTGCATCTCTCTCAGTGCCTCTAGAATTTATGAATATTACGTAATTCTAAGAATGAAACAAATTATTTAGAATGTCTTAGGTCAAGGTTTTATTGATGTCCTGGTTGTCCTAGGATAATACTTTTATTAATGAGTCATTTTTAGATCCAGCAAGAATGGTAAAATTCCCTTTGTGTAGATTTTCCCTACAAGTAAAAATTTAACTGGCTTATTCATTTGACACTTTGGTTTCTAGGCATATTTCATATGTTGTCTCATTCTTGCAATTGGACAAATACTCCGTACAAACTTATTAGTTCCGACTTTCGACTGAAGCTCAATCCAAGTAAATCTGAGCAGTGGACGTGGTAAATAAACTGTTGTAAAAAATTAAAGGTTATCAGGATCATTTATTACAACGGTCGCGGGCTACCGTTGCACGACGTTTCACCGAGAGACAGTTCCTAGTGCGACAGTTCGCAGCGCCCAGTTCCTAGTGCGACAGTTCGTAGCGGCGACAGTTCTTTCGAACCCAGTTCGTCGCGGCGATAGTTCGTAGCCAACCCAGTTCATCGCGGCGACAGTTCGTAGCCGGCGACGGTTCAAACGTTCGGCTACGAACTAGACGCTACGAACTGTCGCACTACGAACTGTCTCTCGGTGAAACGTCGTAGATTCGCGGGCCACCATTGGCCACTGGTAAGAATTCGTCGCTTTGAATTGACCCCACTCAATATTATATTTTGCGCTCTGAACTATCTCGCAATGAACGGCCGTATGCTCGGGTTCTGTACCAACGATATTACGAGATTAAAAATGTTAATACGGTATAGTATTCGGTTTTATATTATGTTCTGTTATATAACTGTTTCAATTGTAATAGAAATTAGGTTAAAATTTACGGATCCTTCATCAATCTTAGGTTTCAAATTCGAATTCCTGGATTTAGAAACTATTTCTCGATTCTGTTCGGTTCGGTTGTGAAATACTTCTCGGCTCGGTTCTGTTTCCAGTTCGATAATGACAATAATGTCTTATATTTAGATCGGTTTTGAAAAAAAAGGATAAAGTATTAAGCAATACTAACATTAAGTACACAGATGACGTTTAATCCGTGCAAACACGGTGCACCCAAATAAGCTTAAAGCTGAGCTTGAGTGTAAAAAAAATCAGAAAACAATAGTTTATTCGGCTTTAAATTTTCCAAAGAAATGTTGACTTCTTGCCGGCTTGTTATGACCCGTTTCTTTTTTGTTGCAGGTATATTCAGACCGCACAGGGTACAGATATGCCTTTAGCGAAACTTCTAGTGGTCCATATTTGAAAATACGTCTGGATCAATATTCAAGCTTGAATTACATGCGTCTTCGCTCATACTATTTCTACCGCCGATCCGCGTTGGACTTTTCCATGATGGCAGAAGCGATTCTTTTTGAACATATACGAGTCAACCGGAACGAGACTGTAACCCCACTTCAGTTTAGAGATGATATAGGAATTTCATATAGTGATATTTCTAAGCATGGCTCTGTAGACAGTTCGGGTGCCGATACCTATTTTCTCAGTAATGCCAATTATTTTAATTTTGTTACTTGTGCCGGATATACTGAGAGTGCATTGTTGAGTACGTACACCAAGGCTTTCGATTTGGATGTATGGATACTATTGTTTCTAGCATTCCTTGGAATTTCTGCACTATTAAGTCTGGCACTTGTTCCAAAGCTTATTTGTAAATATTCAAGTTCACTGGCATTTTATAGTTGCTCAGTTCTTCTGGAAAATGGATTCAACGACTTAAAAATATTGAAGTTGAAGAGTGTCATTAGCAAATCGGTCTTCGTATTTCTCAGTATTATATCACTCATTCTTGGAAATGGCTATAAAGCTGTAATTACGAAGGATATAATTGCTCCAACTCCAGGAAGAATTCCATACACGAAAATCAGTGAACTTGGAGATTTTAGACTGGCAATTTTACCAACTCTAACAGACTTATCCGGAATTCTGGAGCTTAGAATGAAAGAACTCGGAATAAAACCTGAAAACGACGGCTTAAGTATCAACGAAGACCTTATAATTGGCAATATGTTATATACTATGGCTATGGCCTATACAACTATTGGGAATAGAATGAAGCGGTCCAAGCCAACGAATTATTTAGAATTTTTAAAGAAGATTCGTTTGTTTCCAAATAAAGAGATGTTGTACAAATTCGTGTCCAAATGCCATGGACGAGGCTTTTTTGGAGATTCAGGAGAAGTTACGGAATTTCATAGATTTTGTCAGACACAGGATTCTGGTTATAGGATGATGTCAGGACAAGACAAGTTTTTGAAGTCACCAACTTTCTGGAGATTTCCGAATTCGGCAGGAAATTATCTAAAACAGCGAATGAATGTGATCTTTCAGTCAGGTATTTATGAAATGTGGGAAACGATTTACCATGCTAAGACACGAGATCAATTAGATATTAGTCTAACAAAAAGCATTCAGTATAAACAGTCTCTCAGAACAAACTTGGGGGCCTTGTTTGAAATAATTTTTATCTTTCTGACTATTGCTTCTTTGATATTTCTGTTGGAGATTGTGTCCACTAAAATCCCTATTATAATGCATGAGTCAGAAATACTAGGTTCAAAGTTATTGAGCTCTTTTATAATTACCATACGTAATACCAAACAAACATGGCGTCATGAATGCAGCACTTGTTCTATATCTTCTTTAGCTTTCGGGTTAAATTATTTAATACAAGCAACGTTAAGAATTATTAAATAATATAAGTTATATGGTTTCTTACAGTTAGGTATAATATTCTGCTTTGTTCCTGCGACTGCCATTTCATATATAGTGCGGAAAATTTTAATATATTTAAAGAATTCTAAGGGAAAAGTGCAAAGTTATAGTTTTCTGTAGAATAAATGGTTATTCCCAGCTATATTTTCTATTGCTATGTATAACACGATAAATAATGCTTCAATATAGCAGGAATGTAGTTACAGTGTATAATAATTATTGGTATAGCCATATAAAACGTTAATAGCTAAGCCTTCTCGGGTTTAGTCTGAGGCGCAACAGACGCAAACTCAAATTATAACTTTTTATCCCTACAAGTGTACTTTACTTGTGCAAATTTAAATAAAAAATCAAAAGTATAACAATTTGTGTTATTTGTAATGGAAGATGCCTAAGCACGTTGTACATTTATTGTTAAAAGTACTCGGATTGATTTGTTTGTCTTGTCAAAGAAAAGTTGGTTTAAACAATGGAATCTTCTCTGATTATTTGATGTATTTATACTTTACAATATTATACGAGTACAAGTCGAGATAAACTATTTCATGAAATTAATTGCACAAAGGTAGCTAAACTTTTGTGTATCTCTCTAACTGTAATGTTACCATTTCTAAGCGGGTCCTCCACATTATGTATAAATCAATGAATTGATTTTTTTAATTATAATTAGGACCAATTTGAAGGCCTAATAGAATTCGTGTTCAGAGCAAAATATTTTCATTTATTTCTTCAATCAACAACTACGCCCAATACCCAATACCCAAGATTGTTGATTTTTTGTTGCACATTCTAGTACTGTATCCGTTGTTCTATTGTACATTCTTTATTTCAGATGAATTCAATAGAGTCATTAGGAAAATTATGCCAATCGACTCAAACCGATTATTTATTGATAATTTTCTCATTTCTTTCTGGCAGTTATTTGTGGATTTCGCTTTCAATATATATATAGAATTCATTTGATATTTGAACTTGGTATAAACCCTCTATTCCACCTTCCACTTGCAAAAATTAATATACTAGTGCAGAAACGGAGCCAGGACGACAAAATTAATTCTAAAGCTTTTTAAGATGGTCAGAACGAAAGGTTTTCGTTACTGTTACCTCTATTTGCTCACGATAATTGCAGTATTCCTTGGACACTTCCCTGTAGAAAACTTACGCGAAGGAATTTTTCGACGAAAATTTAGTTCTACTTTTGGGAAATGGTGCCTTTGTCTTATGTTTATTCAACTATTTGGAATGCACAATGCCTTGGTCTGTGTGGGAGTTCAGTCGAATGTTATTGTTGGGCCGAACACCATATTTAAGGTTATAAATTATCCATTTTAATTATAAATACACCTCGACTCCAAACTACGGTAAATAGCTGTGCATCAGCTTGTGAATGCAAAATCTTTATTTGTTAACCCTTAACGTTATACACAGCCTTATTCTTGCATCACATGACTCATTGTATCAACAATGTTTTAGTACTATACTGCGTAATTAATAGTTAATTTAATTTAATTAAAAAATTACTGAATAGGTTGGAGCAAGCCTGCTGCCTTTTATGAGCTACATCTACCTCATTACAATGTACGTGGTGTACTTCTTCTGGCTTTGGTCGCTACCAAAATTCCTTGCGACTGGAGAAAACTTTGAAAAATACGACAAGAAATACTCTATCAACATTAAGGAAGTATCCATTTTGGAAATAGCATCGAAATTGATACAGGCTGTAATATTTATAGTTGAAATTTATATCACTGCGTCGGGCTTCATAACTATTATTAGGGATATGGAAGGTGACGAGACCATCGCTTCGTTTGGAAACGTTCCATGGGTAGCATTGAATTTAGGTTTCGAAAGTCTGAGCTGGTTTGTTGGAATTCACATCTGCGTTTGTCAATTTGCGTCCGGCTTGGCAATTCAGTTCATTATGGAGATGAGCAATCGATTGATTCAAAGAATGGTTAACCTTGAAGAAGATATAACCCACGGAATAGTCCTACCAAAACAGATCATTCAGATTCATTCCCAAATAACTGATATAATGCATATCTTTAACTTACTTCAAGCGGCGTCCAACCTAATTATTTTGGCGTTTATGAGCTTTTCCACGGTGCTAATAACAATGTACATTTTCGTGGTAGTGGTCAACGCTCCTCAAGTACTGGGTACAAGGGATTATTACTCCTTTTTTATTATTTACATGCTGCTTTATTTTGCATTTGCGACTGTTAAAATGTTATTGCTAAGTAACACGGGTGAATCACTACTGAAGCAGGTAATACGATAGAGATCAACTTTCAAGGATGTAATTTGGAGAATTTCTTACATCTTTGAATCCTGATTAATACACAATTTTATTCTCAGAGCAAGCAACTTCGAAGCACAATATTGAAAATATCAACGATCAAATATGGCATGGAACAACTATTGGATTTGAAGCTTCTCTCGTTGGATATTAAATTCCAGTTATCCGGAAGTGGATATTTTAAGCTGAACCGTGCCGCTGTGACTGGGGTAGTGTGGAGTGTGGATGACCATATATTTTAGCTAATTTTTTACATACCTACCAATTAATCATTTTAAAATAATAATTTCTGTTTGAACAGATCCTTAGTGCCGTCATCACATACAACGTTGTTTTAGCACAATTTGAAGGTTTCAAAAGACCAAGTCCATCAAATCCTACGGTTGCCCAGAATTTAACAGGAGACGGGATTCCAAAGGACCTTCCCGGATAAGGCCTGTTTTCAGGGATTTTGGGCCAATGGGGTGAAAAAAAATTTGTTCTGTTTTTTTTGCATAAACTCATTCTAGACATCCCCTAGCAACAATAAAACATCATAAAAGTTTATTTTGAAGTGATTTTGGCGCCTAAAAAAATTCCACAAGATGGCGGCCCAAAAATTTTTTTTCGTAATATGCCACAAAGTGGGGATATTAGTGTTGTATATGATAGTACTATATAGCAGTATATGAGCACCATTCATATCAACTTGATCCTACTTCGGATTCCCGGTCAAAAAAATATTTGAATCCCGCCGTGGGCGAGAATCGGGTTTCTTAAACGGCCGAGTCGCAGGAAGCCATATACCATACAACGTACCTTGGGTCACTACTATTGTAGCGCACATACAAAAAATCCAGAAAAAGTTTGCAATAAACTCAACCTGGAAGTCTTCATCTTTGCACATTCGCAGATCGGAATGGGAAAAGATTTCATCAAACCATGAGTTGCTCCATCCTTTTTGAGTGATTTGTGACCACCCGACCAAATGTACATATCCGAGAAAGACATTAAAATAGCCTTTAACCAGTTACGCCAACTGGCCGGATGGCCCCCATGCGGGTATTTACAATACAGTATATACAAGGATTCTTTTAATTTAGCCTGCAATTAGACAAAAAAAAATTTAAAATGTGGTCTAATGACCTTACGATCTTGTAATTGCATGTTTCGTTGTGTAATTGTATCACTTACTTCTTAATATAGGGCAAAACCTTACTTTAACAAAGGAGGGTCCGAAAAGGTACAATCAGTGATCATTTTCTTCAGAATATAATCCATGTTATCCGAGTTGGCCAGCTCTTCTTCAGTAACACTTGGCTGAGAGTTTTCGGTCAATCTGTGTTTCAAAAATGTCAATATACAACCTGAGATATTCAGAGTGCCACTCAACTAGAGTCGCGCTCAGAATAAGCAAGTCCTTACCACAAGGTTTTTAGAAAAACCTTACCACCATGATAGCGTGATGTTACATAGTCCTTGTTGATTAAGCTAACAAAAGTACCTTTCATTTGACTCTCGAACCAATGCGCTAGCCGTGTCCGTTAGCTTCGCAAATGCCTTGTGAGGGCATTGATCTAAAATCGGTGTGGCATCTTCAAATACAATTCTTGTGTGCTCATCCTTGAGCATGCGTTGAAGGGCGAGCGGGAAAAGATTGTCCCACCAAGTCTTCATCTGCTCTACCTTAATCCTTTGACTGGAAAAGATAACGAGTCTCTAACTTTTATAACCAATATTCTGTTTTTCTGTAAAGGTAGGGTTCCCGTAAGCATTAACCCTGAAGACCTGAATGTATGAAAATGGAACCGAATGCTATTACTTACCTTATAAATATTTTCATTCACTCGATGAAGACGGAACCATAAACAGGTCTCTGCACGGTAATGATTTGGTAAAAACCTCAATATAATAATTTGGTTTCAAATTATTATATTGAGATTATTGTTGGTATTGTGTACTTGTCGCGGCGTGACGACCGGGCGGGTTGAGCGAGCTGTAGGGTGGCACCTCAGCAGCTCAAATGAGTATTTTGTGGCCCGTGACAGGGTGAGCACCCGTCCAGAGCAAAGCAGGGCCGGCGGAGCTGGCACCCCGACCGGAGTTTTTAGATCGGGAGGTATGGGAGCTGGCGTGTGGCACCGGTCTGGAGATTTTCGGGCCATGGCATTTTAGAGATTTTGATGCGGTGCCGCGCTGAAAAGGTAAATGTGTATTGGAGGGAAAAGCGCCGGGATAGGGGTCGATCGGGCGCTTCTTTGTCTGGTTGGCGACGACCATTCACTTAGAGCTGGCCAGCGGAAGTGACCTGACCTGAACGGGGTGCCTGGTGAGCACTCCCCTCAATACACTTTGGCCTTTTATTTTATGTATTGGCATGGGGATTTATATAATTATGTGTTAAATTCGATGACCTTTGGCCGAGTTCGAGCAAAGTTCTAAAAATACCTTATAAAATATCAATTCTAATAATCACTTACTGGGCCCGTAAAAGCTTTGCCGGGCTTGGCGAAATCGACCTAAAGATAGCGGGACAAACATTCAAAAATATTTTTTTAAATGTCCCGCGCGAATTTTGGGACAAATTATTACATTCTGAAAATCCCTTTAATAGGGCTACAATTTGAGGTATTGATCATCAAGATTGGTCAACTGGTTCAAAAATTACATTTTTAAGGTCAGGTCTTTGAGATCCCATAGATCAGGTCACAGGTTGAATTTTGAGGTGGGATTTTTTTTGAAAGTTTACCTGAGGCCTGGGCTACAACTTAGGGCAAACAGTTTTGGAAAACCTTTCGGGGCCCAAAACAGCCCTTATCGAAATGCGAAATGAACACAAACAGACTGACCAATTAGGAATTTATTTGTTTTTTAATAGGAAATCAGGACTAAACCACAAACATTGAATATTGCGACCCTGCCTATTCCATGTTAGTGGCAAATAGGTTTTATATCCTAAAAGTACGTCGTGATCAGTAGTTTTCATATCGATAAAGATTTAACCCTGATTTGACAAAGCTACCATTTTTCATATCTCAAAAATTTCTGCAACAAAGTTTGATTCACTTGGTTTATGCAAGTATCGCTGTGAATTCATAAAATTTCTAGCGAATAATGTTGTCCGATCATAACCGTTTTATGATATAATGAAATTTAAACTAACTACAGCAAGTCTTGAAAGTTTATCTCAATTCAGAGTATCGTTAAAGTTGATGCTTCAAGTATGTCACCGTTTCCTGCAGACGTGGACTCATGACTTGATTTCAAATTCATATTTTGAACTTATTTCTGTTTCAGTGTTTGCCGAGATACCTTCCTGTAATAAACAATTCCAATTTTTAAATATTTTATAGGATAAATAATTTGCGGAAAGTATACGCAGATTTGCGCGAAAAAATACAGTGTCCTTTAACAAATCAAAGCCATTTAAGGTAAATATACCTGTGCCATAGTAGCCTTACGGCGGACACGGAACGCTGTCTTATTCTGTCCCACAAAATGTAAGGTGATTAGGGGTTTCTCGAAACCCCGGCTGGGTTTTGCTACCAGTCGTAAAGCTCTTGGAAAGAGGTTGTCCCACACGGTAAAGTTGTGTGATTGAGAGATTGGTGGATTCCCAAAAGTAAAGACAAAAGTATTTTCTAAAATCGCTCTATCGTATACTGTAATCAAGGAGGCTACGTCGGGGGTCACTGGCATGCCATAAGGTTGGAGCTGGAGGCAATAATCACGTTCCTAGATTCTGAAGGAGATAGTCTACCTTCTAACCCAGGTGGCATTATACACAAAACCCGTGGTGAACACCAGGGATGGGCAAATTACATGGAAATGTAATTGAAATTACAAATTACTTGAAAATTTGTAATTAAATTACGAATTACAAATTATATTTTTATTTTAGTGTAAATTACAAATTGCAGTAGGTACAATATAAAATGTTTTAAGATATTTTTTTTAGCTGTACAACATGTTTTTGTATATTAACAAAGTGACAAAGCACATGGCACAACTAAAATAACACGGAAAAACTTCAGTCCGTTCAACTAGCCTTATGAGACTGTCCGACAAGATGAAGCTTACGAATCTTTAGGTCATGAAAAATGACTTTGGCGGCGCAGGATAGGTCCATAGGTCAAGCAACGTTTCTAGAAGTTCCTACGTGTTGGAAGGCTAATACTATTCTGAATCAGTAAATATAGTTGACCTTTCCCATTTTATATTCGACCATAGTAAGCAGTTATGTTTGGTTTAGGTTGTTGAACATACTGTAGGTGATTATTACGAAGTAAAAGGTCAAGAAACATATTTTTAGCTGCAGCATAAAATTACATTTATACCGATTTATAATATGTGAGGAAATTTTGGGGAAAGTTGCTTGACCTATCCTGAGTCACTTTAATTTTGTATGCCCTAAACCGAATGCGCGTCAACTACAACGCATTCGAACATGTCAGTGACTGTGTGACATCAATGGAAATGCAATTTGCGCGCATTGTCCTTAAAAGAAACTTTGTTAAATACAAATTTCATGTACATGGGAATTCTTAAATTGTAATTTGTAATTTCAAAAGTAATTAAATTGCTTTTCCGGATTTAGTGTGAATTACAAATTGCACAAATTACTTTTAAAAGTCATGTAATTGAACTTACAAATTACAAAAATGTAATCTAATTACTTAATTAAAGTACTTGTAATCTAATTAAATGTATTTTGCCAATCCCTAGTGAACACGAAGGGATTCCAATTTCCAATTAGTGAATGCAGCAAAAATAAATAGTCTCTATATTTAAATGTGAATTGGTGATGTCAGTTTTGTATTCTACAATGCGAACCCACCTACGAATGTTCCGGAAAGTTGAATGGTGCTCACGCTGAATCTTTTTAACCAAAACATACCGTTTGGGATGGGCCTACCATCGAAGCTCAACCAGTTCCCATAAGAACACTGAAGTTAAGCAACGAGCACTCCTCTGGTCGGTTGTATGGAAATGGCACATGAAATCCTACTATAAAATCCACCTCCCGCTCTACTTGAGTGGGTATGCTATGCATATGCAGTAGTGCGGCCCTCTATCCCCTCGGTATGTGAATGGCTGGGTATGTTTACACGTACGGTTCACATCCTCACCGCAAGGTGGGGGCACCGTGTCTCATAATGGATCTTGGTGAATTCGGTAGTTTTGGTATTGTTTTACAAGCTTGTTCACCTCTATGCTGAGACGAAAACTAGCCCAATACGCTACCTTGTAAATATGTCAGAGTATATAGCGTTATATGACAGAAACCGTTCAGACGTAAAACTGGTTTTATCGAATTTTATCGAATTAGCAGTGAAAAGGCCATTTTGAGTTGGGCAAGAATACCGGAAATGCAGGGTAAGTTGTTGGACTGCGGAGAAATTCTTGGTTTTTACGGGTGCTTTAATAAATAATTTTGAATAATTAGAAAACATTTAAATCGAACCTCAACTGTTGTAAGATGAATAATGAAGCGTAGAAAAAAAGCAGAAATGTTGCCAGCCAGAATTGTATTAGAGCCCAGCCCGAGAGAACAACACAGCCGTTTAAAATCCCGCCCAATAAAATGACCCACCAACGCTGCTCAATGAGCAAGTATTTCGGGACTAAAATTGATGTCAGAAAGAGTTTCTCTGTTGGAAATTTGAAGAAGTATAGGCAAATGAATATAGCATTCGATAAACCGCATACTAAAATAAGTTTGTTCAGAACCAGAATTTTGCTTTGCCAAGAAGGTGGTTTTCGAACATCTTTACGGCTGTAGTGCTCTGTAAAATAGAAAAAAAGCTTAACAAAAGCTTGAGGCTAGAACGTTGATGCATTTATAGCCAAATGCTTAGCTGCAGTTGAATTTGAAAATGCCAACGTGCATTCATACCAGTACAAAATTCAAAATTCGTGGTCTTTACGTCCTCTACTGTTTCTGCGCGTACCCAAACTGCTTTAA
>JAQFYT010002530.1:0-12676 GCA_034694925.1 Ceratophysella denticulata
TTGTCGTGCTAGCATGGAATCCATGACCTCGATATACGATGCGTTGTTTTGGACACAGTAGATAATACCCCACAAAAATGATGCTTGAGTAAAGGATTAGTAGGATCAAAGCATAATACCGATCGGGATCTTGGAAGACAAGGCAATTCACAAGGATACTCATACTTCAAGTAAATTAGGACCCGATCAAATTCCACATATTTGAGAAGTTTTCAAAATTCAACAGCATGTTCGAGACAAGAAGTTAATGGATCCAGACTCTGGGAGAGTCACAAATTAGATTCTGCAGAATCGAATTGCCAAGGAGACGCAAAGTCCTCCAAACGAGACGCGATGTCCTCGAAATTCAGGCCCCGACCCTGAAAATGATGGCAATATAAAAGAAAACAATGGAAGATTCCAATTGAGAATGAGAAGAATAGGTACCCAGAAAGAAAAAACAGAAAAACTATTCCCAGAAAGAAGAAAAAGAAGAAATAAATATTAGCTAACGGTTTGAATACCAATCAAAATTCGAGTACAAGAGTTTCGTTCAAAATGATCGACGGAATTCGATATGAACAAAATCCGCAATCGGAAGAAAGAAGAAAATCCAAAAAGAAAATCAGAAAACATTGGTCAGATACCAAATTCAGGCACAAGCCCTGGTACATTTACAGTTCAGACAGATGCAAAATCAAATTCAGACTCATGCCCTGCAACATTTACTGTTCCGGTGATACCAAACTAATTGAGACGCGAAGTCCACAAATTATCTCACGATACTTCTAAATCGGCACATTGCGGAATAAGTAAACCGAAGAATGCATTAAGAAAACGTCGTTATTAGCCAAACATGATGAAGAAAGTTGCCAAAGGCCAGAAATCAGTTCTTTATCATTTGTTTGTCGTGTACTGAATACATAAGTTTGGTGCTTTGACAAACACCAGAAAGATTGAGGAAGTACCTATCCAAATTCCTAAGCTCGAGTTAACAAAGGAAGATTTCAAAATTGTGGTTACCATTCGTCAGGACATTGAGGAAGAGCCATCCCAGATCCCATCACCAAGTGACACGGAGGAACCGTTAGAGATTGATTTGCATGCTCCGGAGGAGATGCAGTTTGAAGATACACGGTCACCGAAGTCATCCCACACCCAAGTTCCAGTATCCTCAGCGGTGAACTGATCACTCATTGCATGAAGACGGGACATGTGGACAAACGCTGGAATGTCAACGCTCAAGAAAAGAGGTGGCCCTACCTACAACCATCCTGACAAGAAACAGAGACATATCCAATCGTGAGAAGTCCAGAAAAGCGTAAGAAGAACTACTCAACTAAATCCTCAAGACAGGTATCATTCCTAAGCAAGGTATAAATATACATAATATATACTATTCTGTACACAAACATTTATTAGTATTGTGTAAGTTACCCCACATTTTGTTACAAAATTATTTTTGTATAATTAGTAACCATTAGCCAGGCTAGTTAGGCTCTCCTCAAGTTCCACGGGGGGGGAGGGGGCGTGACCAGGCGGGGGATGGTGTGAGGTTCTGTGTCTGAGCCCATTGCCTCCGCTCTCCCACCGCCAGCCCCACAGCCCTCTCGCTCCGCCTTTCCTCATTCCCAGTCAGAGCAGACGACGGAAGCCAGCGGTCAGAACGAGTCTAGGTAGCGTCGAGGCAAGAGCCTCAGCCAGGAGTCCCCATTCCCCTCATTCGAGACATTGATTAATAAACTGAAGGAATATTGGTAGTAACCAATATTCCTAGTGTTCTCAAACCAAGGTATTGTGTACCCTGATTGTGACCTTGACGGTGGTCACGTTAAGCATCAAACGCGGAAGAAGATGGTGGCTCGAGAAGGCTCGAGGGAGCACGCAGCTCCGCCGACGGTAACCTGCAATCTAAGGAGTGTCACAGGAGGTGACAGGCGTACGTGACGGTCGACGGTACCGTTGAAGGCTCACTTGTGTTCCAAGGGCCGTCGCCAGTTGTGGGTAATACCGCTCGTAGTTATTGACCAATCGGATCCAAGATGGAATGCCTATCAGGATAATGGTTATTAGTGCATTCTAGTCAGCATTCATGGTACCTAACAGTTGTGCATGTTTAACGTAGATACTGGGTGTCATATTATGTCTAGGACTCACAGATAGCGCAGGCATGGGTTCTGAGCGAGAAACCGTTCATGTCAAAGATGAGGTGTCCGTCTACGAAGAATTTCCCCGTTCGGTTGGATACCCCATAAATGTTGTACATACCCCGTTCAATGCCGTAAATCAGGTACCTGTCCAGCTCCTCTGCCTTTCCGCCCAGAACAATTCTCCGAACGTCCATCTGACCCATCCCTGACACCTCCGCTGTAAAGTTATTACAGAGAGTAAGTAATTTTACTGGAATTGCATCGATGCTGCACAAGTTCTTTGTGTGAGATAGTCATACTTGGTCTCCCCTCCCGGTCTACGGTGTCAAAGTTGAACGGAGACCGTTTTTCAAACTCATGGAAGTCCTCTGACCTGTAATATTAAGTTACAGTGAGTATTTCAACGTTTTTAAGGATTACCGGTTACAAATGCGTAGGTGTTACCGGATGCCGTCAATTCGCTCCTGTTTCCGCCACACCATATTCTGTGTCAATGTCAATAGATAAAGAGAATTACATAAAGTTTTAAGATCAAGTCTGACAGCTTCAGCTGAAAACGTTCATATTTAGATATGTTTTGTGAGCATACCCTTTGAAGCATGGCCTCCGCTTCATCCAAATTAAAGTTTCGCGCTGCAAAGAAAAATTATCAAAAATAGAAAAAAAGTAATTAGACAATATTGCTAAAAGTGGACAAAAGTCAACAAGGATCTTGATTGCAACTGTGGACAAAATATCGAATTTTGGCCAAAAAGTAGCAAAAGCTGGTCAGCATTATAAGTAATTAGATAGCAGAGGACAAAATGTAATGCTAATGTACGAAATAAAACTTAAGTGGCTCATAGGGTGGACAGAAATGGACAAAAAAATTTCATACCTCGAATCCAGCGGATTAAGTACTTGTCATCATGCTGGATGTCCTGCGTTAGAATATCCTTGACCCTGGGGTAGAACTGCACAGAATCGGACCATGGATTATCGTTAATATCGCACATATTGAAGCCTCAAACCTCTTAAACTTTTGTACTTACTTTCTTTACAGCAGCTTTCTCCTCGGTGGTTAGTGAGTCGTCGCTTTGTCCGGCTACAACGAGCATGGACAGAAGTGTCAAAACCATAAAATGGTTCCAGATTATGGTAGCCATGATGCTCGTCCGCTCTCGGCAGTTGCACTGCTTTCTACTTCTGCCGTATGGCTCGAGTGATATCTATTAGACTCAAAGAAAAATCTATTGTACAAGGAAAACTGATCTATTGTAATTTATAGTGTAAACTCTATACTGGTCTGATTCTGATTGATTAGAACTAAAGTGTTTTGCCTACCGGTTTCTTGGAATTAAATGACGAATATTATTGGAACTGGTATTTCGACCATAATGACCTTGAACAGACCAGACTGGAAGACCTGTTTCACAGCTTAAAGATCAGCAGTAAGTAATTGTGTGACACACGTTCTACAGTAGGTAACTAATCTTAAAGCCAAGTTTATGTACATTATGCATGCATTGCGTATTAGGGTTATCTATGCTTTCATCAGTAGTTAAAAAAATATGATTCCTGACTCATCAACCACGCATCAAGCTCAGCTTGGTACATCTTTAGTTCTTCTAACTTCGAGATCACGGATCAAACATATGCACGAATCTATACAATATATTGCAAAACAAACATCTAACCCTGAATTGGTTGCCTACCTATTCATTATTAATTTAATTAGTGTCTGATTTGCTCATACACCGGAACGGTGTGTACACACAATACCAGACTTGTATATGTATTAAGTTCGAGATTTTATTGTAGCTTTAGGCATACTATGCAGTGTATTATTTCTCAACATGAACGTTCCGCCAAACTGCGGCAAAAGTTGATTTTCTGGAAAGAGTTTGAGGAGTTCAAATTTCCATTCCGTCTTGTCGAGACCGTAGAGGTGAATACCTTTGGCGGTGTGTGGTGAGAAGAAGGGTTTCACGACGCTCAAAACAGTCTGGAATATTCGTGGTGCTGTAACAAAAATAGGCTAATGTAATTTGGCACGGACAGGACTGGGTTGTGCACTAACTACCCCTAGAGGTAGCACACAATTTGTATAGCGGGTAGCGTAATTAGATAGCAGAATAAGTTGCAGGAACACTAACGTACTGTTGATAACGATGATATTCCTGACCAGCTGCGGGTAGTGCCGTTCGTAGTTGTTGATGAGCATGAGCCATGTGGAAAGACCTGAAGGGTCAATTTCAATGTCATATTATGTCAGGTCAAAATAGAATAGGAGTATTTCTCCAAGTCAAATGGGATAATTGGTTTACGCACATGCAACACAGGCATGAGACCTTGTTGAGTAACCGCTGAGTGAGAAGAGCATATAGCCGTCGACGAAGGGCCAAGGTGTACCGGTGACGTTGCCCACACGATCAAAGTGATTCAAGGCTTGTTCAATTGCAAACAGTATGTAGCGGTCAAGTGTACGTTGCTCTCCGGCCACAACGGCTCTTCGAATGTCGATCTGACCCAATCCCGCTGCCATTGCTGGCCAGAATAGTGCAAATCACATAGGGAACTATATGAGATTAGCTATAATTTAACGATAGTTTAACATACATGGTCGTCCATTATAATCAAACGTGGTAAAGTAAAACGGAGCCCGTCGTTGCCACGTGCTGAAATTCTCTTGGAGAATTCCGTCTATCCTATTGGCTGCCCTCCAGGCAAGGCTCTATTGAAAACCCAATCAGCACATTGTATAACATTTCCAATGAGCTTGCTGTATACACAGATGTTATTTGTCATACCCGGCGCAGCATCTCCTCCGCGGCTACTAAATCTTGATTCCGAGCTGCACACAAAATTGAGCTAATTCTTTGGGACTGGCGTAGTGTACTCATCGTGATGAACGTTGGTCTGACATACCTCGAATCCAACGAACCAAGTATTTGGGTTGGCGCTGAAGATCCTTCGTGAGCGCATCGTCCACCCTCAACCGTAACTGTGGAATCATATAGTACACAGCGGAGAGTGAAGCATTGTGCACATAATAAATGGGAGATATTAAAATATTATAAGTTTGCCGATTTGAACATGTCGTGATGCATATAAGGAATGAAGCTTTTACCTGTTTGACAAGTTCTTGTTCAGTTTGGGTCAGTTCATCCTGGGACCGTGTTCCAAGGGTCATAATGCAGATTAGCATTAGCTGCACGGTAATGTGCAGAAGCATCCTAATTCTTTTATAATTTCTGTGTCTCACACCAGATGTATGAATTCAAAATCCACCCCTCATCACAATCAAAGTTCAATATTGGATAGTCGCTCAAACCAGCAAAACTTGGTTCTGGGTCAAATCAAGAGTTTTCGGTACTTTCTGCTGTCAACAACTAAGATTGTTAGACGATTATTCGCGATACACGCTTAATGCCGCTTAATTCTACCGATAGACTGAACCGATTTGGAATTCTGAGCTTTCAAAATGGCAAGAAATCCGTGCAAAAAAAAAAACTAAAAGCCTATTGCTAACATACCTATTAATTATAAGGAAAATGAGACTTAGTGTAACTGGAAATCTGTGCTGGGAATAACCAGTTTTTGTTGATCCTATGAGGTGGCTTTGACTTTAGGAATAAAATACAATGGTATAGAGTCAATCCAGTGACAGCTTGCAATAATAACATCAAAACACCATTACTTGACTCAAAATCAAGATTTATTTGTATAAATTGAAATAAATTAATGGAAACTACAGGTCTAGAATGCGCTATGTGTACGAAAATGAGGCGTCTTGACAGCATCTTCGTATGCACCTCGAGGCTGACGTTATGCTTCCCGCCACAACTATTCGAACCTACCGTGTCCCAAATGTACAATCTCCTTCATGTTTCAATTTTGAGCTTTCCGCCAAATTGCGGGAGAAGTTGATCTTCGGAAAAGAGTTTGAGAAGTTCAGGGAGCCATTCATCCTTATTTAGGCCGTAGACAACGAGATTTTTGGCCGTATGGGCCGATAGAAGCGGACGCAAAATAGTAAGTAATGCCTCGAACACCCGCGGAGCTGTAAAATCAAAACGACAGGCTTAAATTATTAGTTGGAAGATCAAAGAATAGCACTGAAGAACAGTACTTACTGTTAATGATGATAAACTTCGTGACGAGCTGAGGGTAATACCGTTCGTAGTTTTGAACAAGGGCAAGCCAGCTTGGGATACCTGCACAAGGTCAAAGGTTACGTAATTGGTCTGATTCTGCATAGTATAGAAAGGATGTGGGATTGTCACGTATTTGAATAACATGCTTACATGCAAGACAGGCATGGGTCCGTGCCGAGTATCCCGCCATGTTGAAGAGCAAGTACCCTGGAATCAAGAAATATAACATAGACAAGCTCACAGATAAATCAGGTCAGAGGTCAAGCAAATCTCACCATCTATGAAGTAGTAGGTGGAGTTCCCTCCGTTTGCCACGTTGTAAAGCCCACGTTCGTAGCCGTAGAGTAAGTAGCGCTCCAGTTCTCTAGCTTGTCCAGCCAGGGCGATTTTCCGAACGTCCAATTGACCCATACCCGTCACCATGGCTGTAATCAAGAAAAGGTAAATATTCAAATATTCTTATAATAAGTAGTTTTCTTTAGTTAGTTGGCACAATGTTCATACTTGGTCGGCCATCACGATCATGACTGGCAAAATTGTACGGCGCCCGTTTTTCCCAGTCCGTGAAACTTTCTTCCAAAATGTTGTCCATATGGTACTCTTTTCTCCACGCAAAATTCTAAAAGGGAAACACACCCGTTAGGCAGCCGTTTAATATGCTGCATATATGTGCGCCATCAGAAACAGCAAATCTTTGACTATTCTTACTTACCCTGCGCAAAAACTCTTCAGCGGCATCCAAATCGTAGTCCTTGGCTAATAAACAAAAAATTCAGAACGAAATCGATTAGAACAAAGCATGCTTTATTAGTAACCTCAATTTCCTGGAATCTCATTGTACCCCGAAGCCAGCGAATCAAGTACTTGTCTTCATGTTGAATCTCCTTCGTGAATCCATCCTTCACCATGTGGTAAAACTACAAAGACCAAAACAAAGGTTCGAATCTCGATATATATTTATGACAGAATTGCCATTTTTAAACGTTTTCCAATTCCGACATAAATTCACAATTTATTGTACCTTTTTCACGGCTTGTCTTTCTTCAGTAGTAATCCGGTCGTCTGCCCATGCACTGCTTAGAAAAGCGGCGAACACCAGAAGACAGATACATGTCAAAATTTGATTTAAACTTCCCATTTTGTCCAGGAAGTTTCTAACAGTGTTGTACAGAAAAGCAGGCAAAATAGCGAATTCAAAACGATTTCGTTTGATTTCTGCTACCTAGCACACCCTGTCTGCAACTGGATATCTAATTCTAACTCCGTGTCCATTTGTAGGAAGCCTTGGTGTAAGGTGATTACTGTTACTTTATTATTGGCCTTATGTGGAAGGGCGCTTTGCTGGACATGTTAATTATTTACAAATTCATTTCACATTCAGTTTAATCTTCCATCCTGCCTCAAATTAGACAAGCCATCAACATTATATTGATGATATTCCCACACCAGTATATTGTGCAGTCTCAGCAGACTAAATGTACAATTTCAATGAGCAAACCAGTTTTTATAATGATCTTGACTGGAATAGCAAATCCAGCCTAATATTCTTCACGTTTCTTATATATTTACAGCTAACAGGACACGAGACGAGTTCTAATTGTAATTGCAAGAACACGCGGAAGCATCATTGGTACACTTCGTCTGTGGTAATCTAACCAGTAAGTCAATGGAACTTGAAAATTCTAGTTTTCAATCGTTTAAGTGCACTGCATGTACGGTGGTCTACGACATATGCTGGAGGTACTCTGGAATGACCATTTCTTCCGGGCAGAGAGCAAGGTCAAGTAAGAACAAGATCTATAAGAACCAATAATTCTACTACCTCAATTAAATATAATATAACCGAGCACATGGTTTGTTATAGAATTGATTTGAATTTGAAATAGCAAAGTCCTAAATTCATGCCTGGGCCAGTCCCACGTGCTCATGTGTAATTAGAATTTCCAAGATTATGTACCTGTAATCAATCTCATCCGCATTCCTTACATAATATCAATCAGATTATTCGCATTATTATATAAATGGAAATTCTATTATTTTATTCAGAATAATTCATATTTTTAATATGTTTCAGTTTCAGTACATTTGGATAAATAGGTCTTTCAAGTGGTGGAAGATGC
Source organism: Ceratophysella denticulata (assembly GCA_034694925.1). Classification (NCBI taxonomy): domain Eukaryota; kingdom Metazoa; phylum Arthropoda; class Collembola; order Poduromorpha; family Hypogastruridae; genus Ceratophysella; species Ceratophysella denticulata. Next base: position 8,386 of record JAQFYT010002530.1, read on the forward strand.
GTTGAATAGAAAAAAATAGAAGTGCGAACAAAACTGGAGTACATAAATATTTATGATGGTGGGTTGAAGTTGTTTTTTCATAGATGGTGGTCTTTGTCGAGTTTGAGTGTCCCACCGTAGGCGGGCGTCAGTTGGGACGGATTGAACGAGGTCATAAGTTCCCGTCTCCATTGTGCCTTGTCCTGTCCGTAAACTGAAATGTCCCGCTGCGTGTGGAAACTCATCAAGGGTTTCATTAGGTATATCATGGCCTCTAACACCTTTGGACCTGCGCAAATCGACATATGACAACTCATTAGTGAAATGCCGCGATTCAGAATTCTGCGCACAGTGCACAGCGCAGGCGAAAGGTATAGGATATGTCACTTACTGTTGACGATGATGAATTTATGTGCTAGCTGTGGGTAGTACATTTCATATTTTCCCACTAAATCCGTTACATAGGGCATACCTGTAATTTCAAAATGTCAGTTAAAGGTTGAAAAGACATATAGCCAGATAATATGCCATATAGAGCTAATAAGGCACAAAAATAGACTTACAGATGGCACAACCGTGAGTCTTGGCATTGAAGCCGGCAAGGTTGAAAATAAAAGTAGCAGCTTGGAATTCGGTCCCCGTTTCATTGGAAACTTTGCTCAATTTCTCGACAGTCTTGTCGAGGAGAAAATAGTTGTACCAAAGAAGCTGCTCTACTCTTCCGGTATTGAAAATTTTTCGCAAGTTAACCTGTGAAATTCCACCTCCGACCAACGCTAAACCAAAAAAGAATATTAGATCTACAATTAAAGCGTCACGACATGACACGTCAAGAGGCGGAGTGTTTACCAGGTCGTCCATCCCTGTCAGTAGTGAGGTAAGCAGGATTCTTACTGGGCAATTCATCAAAGTCAATTCGCTGGAGGTCATCAACGTTATTTTCCATGCGCCAGCGCAGATTCTCTCGCAACATTGCTTCAGCTTCGTCAATGTCCATGTCTTTGGCTGAAAAGCGCACGAGTTTTTATAATTACAATAGTGTACATGCAAAGGTGACAAGTGACCGTTGCGTGAACAGTTAATTTTTATGTATTTACCTCTGAGGAAGCGTACCAAGTACTTGTTCTCTGCCATGTAATCATTAGTTAGGTCGTCGTCCACTCGAGCTAGGAACTGGAAACAATACAAATTTAGCCCTATTTAGTCGTGCTCTCCAATGGTATAGGGTAGCACTGCGACTGCGAGTAGTCTCATACTAAAGATAACCCCGTGTCGGTTTGCTTTGCTACCCGTACGCTACCCATCCAGCACCCTGATAGTAGCGTTAAAACTTTGCAAAGTTATGCATACCTCTGGGAGTAACCGAAGTTCTTCTTCTGTGTACGAGTCAGTACTGGAAGTTACCTCTGTGGCCAAGGCCTTCGATAGGAAAATTACGAGCAAGGACGCAATGACCAGTGACTTGTAGGTGAGGGATTTGCGTGAGATCGGACTAGAGGTGGCCATGACATAGGCCTTAAGCTGGGAGCCTAACAGGGTGCCAAGCCGGAGGAACGAGTTCGAATTGGGTACAGCTACGGTTACGCCCATGACTGATGACTTTTATTGGACCGGACAACTAGAGCTCAACCACGACTTCTGACGAAAAACTGAAAGTGCATTAGAACTGACCTTTACGATGGCCTTTATAGTCTAATCAAGACGTCCATTGACGTCAATGAAACCGACTAATCCAATGGGCATTATAAATCCTAATTGATTGATAAACCAGGTCCAGGTTTTGAGCGGATGTCAGGTCCATCTCAACCAGTTTGTTTCGAAGAAAGTATGCTTTGGATAAGGTTAACCGAAAGGCAATGGCACGTGGTGGTCGGGCCCTCCTTCAGCAAATTGGTTTAATTGGATAAATGGACTACCGCAATTCTAATTTACTCAAGATCTTAAAACCGGTTTTTTGTCCCAAGCAAACGGGGTATATGTATCTATATAGTTTGTATAAACGGATACTTTGGCAAGCGATTTAAACCTCGTAGTAAACTAAGAGTATATTGATATCGTCCTGAATATAATATCCTGGCAAGGAGAATTATTTGCGAAAACTCTGCGCATGAGGGCACAGGCTGATAGTTATATAAGATAATATCATATGGGTGGCTAATGCTGACATGATCCGTGAGCAGATGGTCCCAACAAACGAGTTTTGGTTATGTGTCACATTTCTTTTTAATTCGACTCAGGTTGGATAGGATTCAAATTTTCTACTTTTGCATTACTATAATGTTAAATAGATACAATTTCAGCCCTTAAAATGACAGTATTAAGCATAGAGGGGCAACAAAGTTTCCATACTTCCCTACTCCCTACTTTTGGTGTCCAGTCCTACTTCCCTACTACTGCCCTATTCCCTACCTTGGCTGCTCAGCCCTACTTACCAACTCTTTTGGGTCGGCAGCCCTACTTCACTATCCACTATATGCTACAGCTGAGGCCTAACGTCATCACTGCATACAGCCAAAAAGCACACAGAACAGTATGCAGACACAGCATGAGTCCAAGCGAGAAAATCTGTAATGTGTGGAATGGGATTGGGAGACTCAGAATCAAGACTCAGCGGGCAACAAAATAGCCCCAACTTCCCTACTCCCTACTTTTGATGTCCAGCCCTATTTCCCTATTTCCCTACTGCCCTATTCCCTACTTTTGATCTCTAGCCCTATTTCTCTACTGTCCTACCCTACAGGACAAAAGGGCAAAGTAGGGTGCCCTACTTAGCCCTACTTCCCTATAGGGTAGGACAAGTTGCCCCATTATGGTATCAAGGGATTCTATTTCCGCGATATGAGAGAAAGCAGGCAGGCGGCGGCGGCAGTCCAATTGAGAACAGGGAGGTTCTCTTGCCCCAAACCAACCAAATATTCACTTTTTCTTTCTATTAACCCTCAGCATTTGTACATGTACGCAACAGTTGATCTGAAAATTTGCTCATAACTCGGCGTTGAGTACCCATTTCCAATGAATCATTTACACTTGATCCTACGTTAAGTAGCTTCGAAGATAATGAGGCTCGCGAGAATACTTTGAACCCTGGTTGTTGGCTTGCATGACGAGATACCTGCCAAGAAAATTCAAAATATAAGAATTACGTTATATAGGAGTCATCAACTCGACTTTCTACACCTAAACGGATCACCTTAATCAATTCTAGGGTGCACGTAGCCTATTCTGGTCAGTCACTCAACATTGTCCTCTGACCTCTAAAACAAGGTCATCATGATAAGCCCATGGTGCACGAGCACGAAGGTGGTTTGTAGCTACATGAGTAGAAACAACTCACGTTCAAGTTTACATAGGTAAAGAATAAACTGGTACCCTGATATTCGTTAAGTTGACAATGCTACGAACAGATAGGCTGGAGCTGGAGAAAACTGGTTCACGTACGTCAAATGCCGCAATTTCTGGACGTGACAAAATGACCGATTTAGTAATCATAATTATTCTATGCTAAATCTTTTCTGTATGTGCGGACACATTGGCATTAATGTACTCGTGTAGTGTAACTTAAATATAAGAAATGCATTACTTCAAACATTACCCTATTAGTACTTAAGACAGTGATAATGAGGAATTCCCACGCCCCATGCAGAAGTCTATACACGAAGCAGTCGACCTCCAAAGTTGAACAAATTAATTATACCACGTTTCACGGATGTGTAGCAATTACGGAATTTACTCTTCACGCTCAGCTCAAAGTCATGAGAAAGATACAAAATGCCGCAATGCAATGACATATCAGCGTATTCTTTAATGCACTTGACCTCCAGCAAAATAAAATAAAATACACTTCAATAGAGGGTCAGGCATAATCACAAACGTGCATTTTTGGGTATATGTTGATTGAACATACGATTCAACTGTACATTTATTTATATACTGCGAATTAATAATTGAAGTTAATGATCGGTTGCTTATCTAGATATTTAAATACTCTATCTTGGCGATTACCCTAAATCCACCATGACTTGACTGACGTTTTCAGATTCGCAGTTGGAATATTTTGCATTTGTAGAAGCCCAACTTAATATAAAGTAGAATTATCATTAGGTAGGTAAATATCGTGTCCGGTCGTTTCGCCTTGTTTTTTTCGCCACCGGTCTTTTCACCTCGGTCTTTTCACCTCGCAGTGTTTTCGCCTCGGGTCCTTTCGCCTTTCGACTTTTCGCCTCGGCACCGTAACCCTCACACAGATGCGCGCGCGCTGCTCATTTGCCCCGTTTAATGGTTACGTTGTTGGAAGTTAGGTTAGGTTAGATTT
>JAQFYT010002531.1:0-12671 GCA_034694925.1 Ceratophysella denticulata
CTATTTACATGTAAAAAGTGTCGACGGACGGACAGACAGACGGACGGACAGACAAGATCATCCCATAAGACCCTTCTTGTCTAAAATTCATAATTTTCAACCACTTCTCGACCACCGGCTCGGCATAAAAAAGTCATTATTATTATTTTTTTGTAATCAAAAGAGCAGATAGGAATAGAATACAATGAGGGAAACAACAGTGGCTCGAATGAGTCAAAGTTAAAGTCTTGTTTGGAGTGGAAACATGTTCTGCATTATGCACTCCTCATTATTCCAACAAGCATTTATCATCACCCAAAAGTCTCTCTCTCATGTAGCCTCAATGATTTATTCCATCTCTCTTCTCTGATCGGTTGACACGGACAAAAAGAGAACGACGCTCTGCCCGCCACCACACCACTATGCCGTATGTCATGTGTCACAGGGAAAAACTTTTTGGGCTCGGACCCCGTTGACAGGACATAAATTAATATTTTTGGTAGAGGACAATACCAAGTCGTTTACTACTCTCTGCCCTACGATGATTCATGGAGATGTATTGTTGTGGACATACAATTGATGTTGTGTTCAGCATTGTTATCAAAATGTTGGTTTTTCCAACGACTGACTGACTAGAATGTGGTGTCAAGTCAAAATGCTTCTGTTTGCAACATACAAATTCAAATTAATACCTTTAGATTGACGTAGGCATACATAGAATTCTAACCTGGGATAAACCAGAAGAGTGCAAATGCATTATTGAACTAGATTTTGCAAACCTTAAGAGTTATAAATTAGGTATATGGAAATATATATTTAACGTCCTCGATATTAAAATTTCGAGATTACGACGTGTTACCACTTGACAATGTTATTTATACCTGAATTTATACCTGAGTGCCAGACTGATTGGAGATGTTCAATGTTCAATGTCCTGGCCTGGTGGTGACAAGCGACATTTCCTGAGAATAAGAACGCGACAATTGTGCGTTTGGATATTTACTTGATTTTGAGAGGAAAAATAGCGCACAAAACATAATAGTCTCAGAATTACGTTCTATGAAGTCTGATTTAGTTAGTTTATGTCAATCTAACCTAACTTAGCACAATATAATACAACCTAACATTTTATACCTTACAAAACCTTATTTTGGTCCATTGTTGGAATTCTGCATTCTGTTAATCGCGCAATTAAATTCGAGAATTGTACTACCTTATTGTATAATGTTTCCGCTTGAGGGTTTTTTCAACATAAAATATAAAACTTTTTAGGCGAAATAAAACCATACGCCATACTAGCTGTAAATGCGAATTCATGATTAATACATTGACTAGTGAAGAAAGTTTCGGTTTCTAGACAATAACAAATGATGGAGTGGAACGAGACTTTTTAGAATATTCTTATGCTTTAGTTATGTGTTCCAAATAAGTACGTCGTAATTCTCGCGGATTCCTTTGGTACGTAATCGGAAAGTAAGTTTAGCTTCTAGTACAATTGCGAAACCTTATCGACCCTGGAATTACGCAAAATCTTGTAGGCACAATTTCATCATCGTGTTTGTCACGAAGCGAATGAAAAGTCGTAATAATAAAATTGTAGCAGAAATTATAATCTCAACATTCTGTAGTTCATTTTATAGAACGCCTTTGCATGCTGCAACGTACTTTTTGAACAAGATGATATTCAGTAACTCTAAATACTTATTTCGAAGCTTCATACGCCATTTGAATTTAGATTCACTTTAGTAATAATAGTAAATTTCCACTAAATAAAGCAGGTGAATAGTGGTGTACCAATGCTCGCTTGCTTATAAAAATAGCGGGTACTAAATGAAACACCGTTTTTTCATGAATATCGTGGGGATGCGTACATATCGCTTTTGGTTTAAAAATACGGAAAACGACTCGGTATCCAGGTAATCGTGTAAGATGACGAATGTGGTGATTGAAGAAAACCCAACGTAATTTTAGTGCAAAAGTAATTTATCATGTTTCTACGCTGGTTGTAAAACTGTCTGTTAGGTATAAAGGTGTATTCATTTTGTAAAAATCGGTTTTTGGGATGTGCTTGACGAATAGTATTACTTTGGTAATGTTAGGTTATGCTTTTTTGAGTTAGGCTATTCGGAAACTTACCAAAACTAATTCTTTAGAACCTAACCTTACCAAAGCGATGCAGCTCCAAAAATCACGTTGATCGCATACTATTTATATATCAGAACCGATCAGGTTGTTCAACAGGGTTGATTTGATAAGCTAGGCTTGTACACAGATATTCAAAGGCCCACAGAACAAATACTTGCATTTTTCGAATTTGGAATTAATTAACTTTATGATTGGGTCCCGACCTGAAAATCCCACACCACTAAACCACCAGCCTTAATTCCCCATGATCCCAGAGTTACACAAAATGATTTGCGAAACCTTGACAACCAGGAACAAACACTTAACAAAACTAATTTAGATTTTAAAACAAACATTTGATAGGGCTTTTTTTTCAGTAAATTCCCAAATAATAATTCGTTCTAAATTGTTCATTAGTACAATCTCTCCGATAGCTGAATTTATAAATTCACAATTTTTTGCTCCGAATCCAATTTCAAAACTAGTTAGTTTTCCTATCAGGAAACTTTTTCAAAATTTCCAAGTACTGTTTAAAATTCCATCGGAGGTTTATACCGAATCTCCTACATTAAATTTCAACCATGCGGCCCGAGGAACGTGAAGCGCTTGTTCGGATTGTGGAAGGTCTGCGTGCAGGGCTCATTACGAATGAAGTCGCAATTGATCAGTTGGTCCTGCTCACCAGAGCAGCTGATGATACCGTTGACAATAGTGCTCTGAGAGTCACACAATCAACTCCTGGCACTCCGGTTGCAGGTGGTACGGGTAAGCGCCGATGACGATAACATAGATTATTACGGCTAATTGTACTACAAGTTAGAATATTTGTCAATAGCTGAACCACCCCCGCGGTCATCAGCTTCCACAGGATTTCTGCCGAATCCCCCGACAGGAGGTGCCAACAATGCGACCTTTACCATCTCAAAAAACAACAATGTTAACAATGCCACATACACGATTCCGACATCCGATCTCTCGGCTTGTCCAAGTTCCGGAGGGTCATCAATGGTTCCGGGCTATTACCAACCAATCCCCAGCCCCGGAGATGTCTACGCAAATTTGCAGAATGGATACCTGAGCCCGGCTCAACAGATTCGAAGGTGCATCAATCCTGGAGGTGCACCCAATGCCTGTGCCAATGTTGCGCCGAGGAGGCATGACCCTAACGACCCGTTCGACTCCCCACGGCCACAGCCTAATAGTAACGATTCTGATTCCCTGACTTACTCCATGATCAATGCCCGAATGAACAGGTTGGTTGTAAGAAATAGTTGAGTCAATGCTGATATTTAGCTACGTATTGACGGTATAATGTACCTATAACTCGATATTTTCTGCATGGACGAGTAGATTGATGGCGTACCGAGGGAATGATGAACCGTGTACTCCGACCCAGCGACCACTCTGGCATTGGTCACCTGCATCCTCCACTCCAACTTCTCGGAGTTGTACTATACCAACCGGTAGATCCAGGAGCCAGCCACCATCGAATTCCTCGAATAACTGTGACCCGAACCAATATCCTGGATTCGACAGTATGACGATCAACGAATCGGAAAGAATTCGTGAGGAAACCGGACCAGTCCGTCCTCAAAGTACTCCAATACTACAAAATCTGGCTCCAGGTTCACGAACCCCTTGTGGAACGCCTTCCTATCTGAGGCCACGACCAGCAGCACGAACCCCCGGGGCTGAAAATTTTGATTTTGGTATCATACGACGACTGAACTTTACGGAACTGCAGGACCCAAATACAACCTACAGCATCCCGGGTCGTCAAAATCCAAACCTTACGTACAGCATCCCGGGTCGTCAAAATCCAAACCTTACGTACAGTATTCCAGGTCGTCCGAATCCCAATGCAACGTTCAATATTTCCGGACGACAGAATCCCAATGATTCTGATTCCCTGACTTACTCCATGATCAATGATCGTATGAACAGGTTGGTTGTAAGCAAAGTTAATTTAAATGCTGATATTTAGCTAAGCTTTGACGGTATAACGTACCTATAACCCGATATTTTCTACATGGACGAGTAGATTGATGGCGTATCGAGGGAATGATGAACCCTGTACACCGACCCAGCGACCACTCTGGCATTGGTCACCTGCATCCTCCACTCCAACTTCTCGAAGTTGTACGACACCAACTGGATCGTCAATGTCACCTGTATATGGCCCTATTCGTAATCCGAATCCGGATGCAACGTATACGTTGGACAGAACACCGATGAATAATGGAACGGAGATGTTTGTTCCAACGTGGCCAAGTACCTATCGACCCCCACCTCGCCGACCCACTCCGAGTGATAATAGTAAAGATTTCTATTATCAAATCGCGGAATCAAACTGGGAAATACCACCCTCGGCAGGATTATCTTCAATTTATGGTAATGCAGGCACATATTACTGGCCAACACCCAACGGCAGTCGTTTCTACGAAGAAGTTCCAGTACAGTCTACTCGGAATCAGTCAGCAATAAATGATTTCCGTGTACCGTTCTCGTGGCGTGGATCACCGGAGGTTCCTTCTACTTCGCCAAGCTCTCGGTTCTCAGTCGAAAATGCGCCCAACCGGGTTACAGGACGCGTCCGCCGGCCGGGACAGGGTCCGCCGGGTTATATCCCTCCACCGGATTTCTCGTACAATTACATCGAGCCAGACTACTCCATGTCTACTGCTTGCTCTCCACCGCAACCGTCCACCGGCCAAGCTGCTAATCCCAATGCTACCTTCGATGTGCCATGTCAACCGCCGAATGGAGCTGCCAATGCCAATGTCACCTTCGATGTTCCATGCCAACCACCAGGCCAGGCTGCCAACCCTAATGCAACGTTTGATGTTAATCCAAACGCGACCTACAACGTTCCAGTTGGGCAAGGTGGTATTCTCAACGAGACGCTGGAACTTGAACCCGGTGACGCGACATATGATATTGACATGACTCCATTTTTTAATGTTATACCGCGCGACCAAAACGCCATAAATGCTCCTGTTAGAGCTGAAGGGTCTAACCTAAGGGAGCAAGCTCCAGATCAAATGGCGAATTGCAACCGACCTGCAGCATTTCAAGGCGTGAAGGCTAGAGACAGAGGAATGTTCTTCAATCGCGATCTGCCGGTTGTTCGACCTACGCCAGCACCTAATGCCAATGTAACCAAACCTGACACCCTTCCCCATGGTTTATGGGGATATGAATCAAGTGTGGAATTGGGCCAGGCTTCTGGACATGATCCCTACATGCCGACACCAGGGAAAATGATCGACTTGGACCAGCCGGTCAACTCCACCATGAACTCAACCCCTCCGGTCAGTGCTTTTACCATTGAACGAGCCCAGCGACCCAGATGGGCAACGAACCTTCCATTTCAGCAGCGGCATATGCGACGACTGGACTTTTCGGATTGTGTTGGAAAGGACCAGTACGGAAACCCTGAAGAACCTTCTGGACTTCCCACCCCATAAATTCTCCACACGATGATTGGCTTCCCGAGCCAATGGCTCCGCATGGATTTTCAAAATTTTGAACCCGAATTACCGCAAGTACCAACCTAACGAAGATATTCCGACCTATCTAAAATTCTATTTAATACATAATACCATCCTATGCTATTATTTAGATTTTTTATCAATAAAATTACTGGTCGTTTATCTTCAAATGATTGTTGCACGGAAATACTTGATTTTGACTAGAATACAGATATATGTTGCTAGGGTATACCTTGGTTTGACTTCCCTCAGGGGAGTTCTCTCCCCTGAGGAGTGAGATATGAGATCATGATGACTCGTCGACACTTTTCACTCAATCCAACGCCGTCATCCACCAATATCGAAGCCGAAGAGGGTTGTTTTTCTGTCTGTGTTGCCGACATCACGATTTTCCTCTACCTTCGTCGTGACCGTGGAATTATATTTACTTCCATATCATCCTCGTGGCGGTAGACAGAGACACAGAGTAGGTATTTATTGTTTCTGTTGGGTTACCTACTTTTAATGTTTCCAGGCGGACTGGGCTGACTGAATACCTACCTACCACAAGTCCCACTTTTTTACCGCATCTCGGCATACCAATTTTCAATGTCAAGTCAATCCATTCATTTTCATGCTGATTCATTTCATCTCGAGTGATGGGGGAAAAAAATGAAAATTCCTTGCAAGTTCGGAATTGGAGTAAAAATCATTATACTCCTGTAAAGGGATCATATTCTTTGTTTCGTGGTTTAGCTAGTTTTCAGTCAAATAGAACAATTATTCAAGGCTAGAAAGCTAACTTTTGGAAGCGTAATGCAATTAATGCAGGTACAGCGAATTTACAGATCTTCGAATCGCCGCGCTAGTTAATGAGCTCAGAACGCTTCACTGGACTGGAAGCTTTAAAATTACTCATGTGACGTCATATTATTCGGCCATTTTGACTACCAGCCTATGAATAAATGCGGGTAAACACAAATCTCTTGACTGAGTTGAGAATGCTATGTTAACATTAAATTAGTGAACCATTACGATACAGTACAGTACAGTACCATGACTGTTAAATGTGCTAACAATGCTTTTACGACTGCTGCGCTGATATTAAATACCTTAAATGAGCTATTATATGTATTATGTATCCAACTTGTACCCAATTATTGAACATTTTACAACGCTACCTATGCAATAAGCAACACAGATCTATAGAATCAAGCTTTTTTACCGTCTTCATAATCTGTAAATCCAAATCCAAGGGCTGATTACATCAAAAAGGTAGTTCTACAATCAAACCCCCATCATCATCATCATCATCATTAATGATAAGCTCTTTTAATGACTGAATAAAGGGTTGTATAAAAACTTTTAATGACATTGTCAGAACATTACGGAGCTATACACTACTCTGTCTGTATTTACCAATGTAATTCATGGTGAAGGAGATTGTACAATTTGCCAAATAGAGACTTGTTAGTTTGTTATAATGGTCCATTTGTATCAAAGATGTGTAGACAAGAAAGAGGAAAGAGGACAGACAGGCTCGACAGTCTCAGTAATTTATGACAATGCATCAATTATTGGGGAAGACAAGACATGGTCATGCAAGACCATTTGCTTTTCAATTGAGATTCTGGACGTGGATGACGGACACATCCTGATTTCTTGAGATGATGATTAGAGCCACAGAGGCAGCAAAAATCCCTTTACAAAGTAGCATATGTACGAAGACAATTCGACGCGGACAGAAATCCGATTTTGCCCTATGGTCGACCAATTTTCATCAGTTATGAAAATATCACCCTAATATATTACGAATACTAATTGAATCATTAGGAGAATCTTTAATATTCCTTTCGGAATCAAAAATCGGCTAAAAATTTCTTTATACAATTCTGACAAAATCTCACTCTCTAAAATTTATCCAACCAGTTTTCACTCTGGGATTAGAACTGTCATTACTCAATTTTCCTCGATTCGGACACGAAAGTGATCTCTGTCAAGGAGAGCTCTTTTCCCATTAACACAATGAGTCAAAGGAGCTCCTCCAAACCATACATACACATACACACACTTCTATTTTTTCAAGTTCCCATTCACATCTTTCTTCTACTCCTTGAATGGTGGGTCATTAAGGAAGTCGAGAATGATGAATTACCAAGAGAGTGAGACAGCTTTGGGAGAGATGGATGGATGGATGGATGGATGGACGGGCCAGTCTTCTCAAAGTCGTGTTGTTCAAAACTCATATTTCTAATTTTTTTTTTGCTTCGTTCAAAGGAAGTGACTTCGACTGACTATAGCTCAACTCCTTAAGGTAGTTCGAATGAACTGTATTGCGCGACTATTGATATTTCATGCGACGGAGCAATGCGAGACAAAATCAGTGCACAAAGGCGAGTCTCACATTGCGTATTACCGCTCTTTACTCGACCCGCGAACAGTTTATGCTCAAAAATTGGGCATGCAGATTTCTCTTTCTTCTTGGTTCTGACGGTCTTTCTCTTTCAACATGTTGACAATTAAAATATTTACCAGTAAGTGCCCCCTGTCTCTCGCACTGTGATCTGTCGAAATTAAAAATTACATTCACACAGCTGAACTACGCACTAATAGCAAGGGGTCATGGATAAACACCCTGGGTCAACTAAACATGGAAAGATTTAATTCAGAATGCAGACACAAAATTAGGTGTTTTAAAAGTTAACTTTAGTGCATAATGGAGCTTGATGATCCGGAAATGACCGACCCCGTACGGTTCCTGTGTATCTTAAGGTTTAAATGACATATCACATGTGTTATTTGAGGGTATATTAACAACGGTAGCCGTTAAACGCTTGGACCCGTTCTCTCCATTACTCAGCATTACGAGAAACCCGCGGGATATAGTTCATTCGACTAACCTTAACAACTTGACTTGGACTTGACTGACGGTTTTTGCTTTATCCAAAAGTTTTGTATGGGGAACAGATGAACAAACCACATTAAGAATAAAGTCTTTGGGTTCATACAATGCTCTATGATTAATCTGTGCGGAATGACGCGTTCAAAATCTGGAAATGGGATATTTGAGTAGAACTAATCTGGTCTTTCAGGAAGGACAAAGTGGTTAGTGGGCAGTTTTCTTACAGACCTCCTACACCGTGCCTCTGGATATACATACAATACAATTAGCTCAATATTTAAGTACGAAACAAACTTAACAAAGATACATACAGATATTAAGCACATTAATAGATGCCTTATGGAGTCCTAAATCGACTATTGTGTACTAACGATATAAATGTAGTATTTCTTGTTTGTTTAGAAATTGCAATCTGTTTCAAATTTGAATTACATATACAGATACAACTCGTTATTTGGCTTCCTTACTAAGTTCAACTATGTCCAAGCAATAACTTCTGAGCTTGGTTTCATTAATCTTATCAAATCTTATTTTAAAAGTTTTCTTTGGCTTCAAATGTAAGATGTTATTTTAAATTATCTAATTATTTCAGTGTTTAGAATGCATACTGTAATCGCGTCTTTTTGACATGAAGACTGTCCCGGATCACACGATGTATATGTTTAGGATAGGACCCAAAAAAGGCCAATGCCCGAAATTTAAATATATTTGACAGGCGGAATATTAGGAAACCCAAACCTAACTTAATATAATCTAATTTAATCACCATTTATGGGCGTATTTTGGTGGGGTTACGTTAGGTTAGAACAATGATTTATTATATATTATTGAACAAACTTTGTTAATTTTTCTTGGCTTTGGTATATGCAGTTGGTCTAGCTTCAGGTTATGTAGGATCAAGAAAAACCTCTGCATACCTAACATTATTATTTGTACACAAGATCTTTTACCGTGCGTGCTGAGACACCTAGTCTCAAAAGCAGATTGACTCAATATTTAAAACAATTTACCACCATTATGCGAATGTCGTTGAGATAATAAATGGGTAATGAGGCTGTTTTAAACAAATACACTATGGGTAGGATATTACATATTTAGTGAGCTGAATATTGTGCAATAACTGTAGTAGTACCAGCATGCTGATAATATAATGACTTCCTGGCCTGATCTGGACAATGGACTGAATCAATGGCTGCCAGGAAATCCCGCTTCCCAGCGTCCAGTCCAACTCATTCTCATTACTCAAAAGGAAAACTGTTCATCATAGAAAAAACGAGAGTGAAAGAAGACCTCCTGAAAAGAAGTACTTGATTGAAGAGTTGCTGGAGGAGTGCTCGTTCCTTCATTGTTTTGTTCAGGAAAAACCGCAAGGGAAGCAATCCAGTAGCAAGTTCGAAAAGCCATTGACATATCATAGGACACAGCCATATGTATTATCTTTATACGTATCGGAATCGTTTCGTGGGAGTAACAGGACATTTCGGATACGGAAGTTTCGTTTCGTCACCACTTGTGCCTGCGGCTAATGCGATGCGGTTCGCTTAGTAGTAATGCCAACATGATCGATCTGAATGGTTACAATGTTCGCGGCGATTAAATGCAATAATATTACTTTTGGAAACGGCGTTGATTCAATTTATTGAAACGCTATACTGTCGTGTATAGCGTTTCAATAGCGAAACGTTATACGTGGCAAAATCGACCGTTGCGAGTTGCGAACTATTTTGACATAATTATATATATGGTCTAATTCAAATTATTACACGAATTAGGTTATTTTAGTCTACTTTTTATCGTGTTTGGTTTGATTTTCGCTCGATCAATTTCTGGACGCCTTGCTGCAAAGATTGGGGATTTTTAGTGGTGAAATTAAAATTGAACTCGTTAAAAAATTAGACAAAACGCTTGGGCGAATGGCGAACTAGCGTTTGAGTGAAACGTCCGTGACGCGTTCAACCTGGCCTACATTATTGGAACCCAAGTTCAGTCCGAAAGCCATTCATCTTGAAGGGTTGACGGGTGATGTGAGTGAACTGACTGGTCGTCCAAGTTCTCTCCTGACTGCCTACAAGTAGTTGATAGGGGACAGGCCTTCGTCGTCGTCTTCTTGTCCTGCCATCATGATGAGTGGCAGTCTCACCAGGAGAATATCAATGAGTCTCTCTCTGCTGAAGCCTGTGAATAATACATTATTATAATAACCCCACAACCTCCTTCCTTGGCCAGAGCCAAAAGTCTCTTCGGCTTTACATATCATTCAACCGGGCGAGAATAATAAAAAAAAAGAACTTGATGGATATCTTATGCCATGTTGCATAATAATGTTGTTCGCCCTATTCCAACACAGCCACTGTCTTCCCAACATCCATCTAACTCATATGTTGTTTCAATTGAATGGGGAAAGACAGGATGTCATTGTTATAAAATAGTAGGAGCACGGGAGCATCTGGTTCTGGGCCAAGTCTGAACAGTCAGGCCCAGCCTGTGCGGCATAATTTGCATTTTGGGAGGGCTGTTTGGTACAACCTACCTACACCATATATTTCATTCGGATTCCAGATTTCCAAATGTATTTTGAGCCTAAACGTGCATATCTTGGTAATAAATAATATTTTTCCAATGGAATTACCGGACATTTGGAAAGATGCTACTTTGAATTTTCGCGCGAAATCTGAGGCTTGCTCACGACACGGCATCACCCTTTGCCACTATTCCTTTCCAGATCTCCAAAAACATTTGAGCCTAATACGTGCTTATTTCGGTAATAGTTTTTGCCATGAAATAACGGAAATTTAAGATAAACTTCGCTTTTAAAGTTTCGTGCTAAAACTCGGGCTTATAAACGCCACCATTATTCTATTTCAGATTTTCAGAAACATATTTGCACATACCTAAACGTGCTGATTTCAGTAATAATATTTGCTATGGAATATCAGACCTTAAAGAAAAATGCCACTTTTGAACTTTTGCGGTAAACCTCGGGTTATAAACCCCACCATTTTTCCCTTTCGGATTTCCTGCAACATTTAAGTCTAAACGGGTCTAGATATTTCGGTAATAATTTTCACCATGCTTTTACGGACCTCTAAGAAAAATGCCAATTTTAAACTTTCGTGCTAATAGACTCAGGCTCGCAGACGCCACTGCCACCATTATTGTAAGTAAATTGTATTCCCGCCTGTATCTGTTGGACATGAACATGACTGTGACTACTCTGGCGTTCATCCATCTAATTATCATTATTCTAATCCATGCAATGCCACTACCTTCCCATTAGCGAAGAGTGGGAAATGGGCTCTGACACTTATGCCATGTTCACGTTGAATTATAACGTTTACGTGTTCCCCCTCGTTAATAATATGTATGAATTTCTAAGTAGGCAAATAGTGTGGCTTTGAATTTAGGAAACCTACATGCTATTGTCTTCGCATGTCAAGTTTTTCACCCTATTCAGCATCTAAATAGCCAGTACTCTGCATTTTTAACTACGCTTTGATGTCCGATACCCATCTCCCCCTCAACACCACCGGATACGGGGAATGGTAAATAAATTAATATTTTTGCAACGTGAGCAGGGTTAATGAGTGACGGGTAATTGCATGGACCAGAGGACCCACTAAAACTTTTTTTTTGTCTGAATACACGTAATTAGAGGGGAGAGAGTATTATTCGTATGTCGTATATTATGTACAGAGTATTCTTTCACAACGGTGAATTATGCAGTAAACAAGAGTCCCGACGTAACCTAAAGCTCTTAGCTGACAAGTGACAAACGAGCTGTTCGAGTATATAAATTATATCATAAATGTCAGGGATAACTCAAGTCAGAGACGTATGTCACACTACTTGGTTTCCAAAAACCTTAGCCTGTATGTACTATTTGCACAAACGTTTATTACTCTGTACTACAATGATAAGGCCTGGCTTGGTTTGGGTTTCGATTCTGACGCCGGTATATGACGGCTCTGTTCCCCTTTTTGTAAAAACCTATTCGTCGGCATAGTTAGTTGAATTGAAACTAGCTGACCATCATCCATCTCTTCTCAGCAGATAAGCTGAATTTCCTGAAAAAATACATAAATCATGTCTCTGCGAGTTTTTTTTTATCTGTTTACCAGAAATCTTAATATTAAAATCGTAGAGAATAATCCGAGCGTCCTTCACGTCCTGTAAACAAGTCTATCAACACAGTAGTG
>JAQFYT010002532.1:0-12666 GCA_034694925.1 Ceratophysella denticulata
TTTTTTTTTCATTTTCTAGGCCTCATTTCTAGGGCTCATTTCATCCATTTTAAGGGCTATATTAATATATGGCCAAAAAATATTTATGACCGTAAAAACTGTAGTATTTGAAGAGAGCTGGGATATCCCGACCTAGAGGAGAGATTCATAGACGGAGGCGGATGGCGGATCGTAAAAGTTGTTTATTCTGCGGAAATCAGCTGTAAGTGCCCTATAAACTTACCTCCTCCACAGGCAGCAGAGCAGACTCCAGTAGCCTGAATAGCCCATCGGTACATCGGGGTTGTGCAGGAGGTTCCATCCCCTCCACAAATCCCGCATTCATCAACTTTCTTCGGTGAGCCCAGCTTCAAATCACAACCGACGGGCTGTGGAAAAAAGAAGTCCCAAGTAGGTACACAACTTAATCACGGCGGCGGCGGCGTGAGGGAATGATTTTACAGCGTCCATTTTAGGATGAAACATGCTGCTATCTGCTTTCCCAGGACAGGATTTGTATTATCTTGTCACTATGCTACATATTAGTATCATCGAGCATCCGTATGCTCTCATGTGTAGCTGTAGGCCAATATCAATCCAGGAAATGAATAGTTATCGGCACCTCAACAAAGGACTAATTTTCCGTAGAGGCCAACAGCAGCAATGCGATGGCAATGGCAGCAACATTACGAGAGCTAACTAACAGAGAAGCAACTTCGCGTCAGAGAAAGTGCATTGAGACATTACATTAGAAATTACCCTGAAGAGTGTCTGGACACGGTTATTTCAACCTTATCACCATTGCTTTCACGAGCTACCGTGTTTTTACATATGAGCAAAAAGATGTACTAAACAGGAAAATGGATGCGGATTATGGCTGAATGACCGCACGGGATCAAACCCTGATTTTCCAGCTCCGTAAGCAAGTCGCCCTTTCTGACCCGTAGCACTTGGTTGAGCTGGTTTGCATAGAAGAAGCCCATAATAGGGAAGAGGGCTATTAAGGCCGAGCAGAACCACGTAGTTGAGGCTTATTTGGCAAAAGCCTGGAACCGGAATTGGAAGGAAACAAAGGATTACGGTAGAATATAGGAGTGGAGGCTCTCTTTTGAACCTCATTACACTAAATGCTTTGTACGTCCTTTGGACAAAGGGAAGAGGCTGGCTGAGGATTTGGAATGAAAAGATATGTTCATTTCATACGAGGAGTCTAAATGGGTCCAATGCACGTTCACTTCCTTGCTCCAATGCTTCGTCCAGAGATAAAAATCCTGTCAGAGAACGAGTACATAGTGTGGAGAAAGCAGGCTAAGGAGAAAGAGAGGAATAACATTGGCACAAAGCCCGAGCCACAGATAAGAAGAAACTCTTCCGTTTTTTTCTGTCTCTGTTCTCGACAAATGGGTCTCTTATTTCTTCTGTATGCCAATGTCTTTATAACACCCGGGATCGGGACCAAAAGAGAAAGTCGGGAGAAAGCCATGGACTCTAGATGAGTATATACACCAGCGTTATTATCTCTATTTACATATGAGTCCCCAGTACCCCGCCCAATGGACGGAGACAGACAATACAAACCCGAGGAGCAATATAGAAATAAACTATATGCAGGCCATAACCGTTGGACAGAGTACATACATAGTAGTATCTGCTGCAGTAGTTGTTGGATGTTGGATTCCAGTGCCCGGTTCTCGGGTCGGAGTCGGACAGGATTCAGAAAACAGACACAGATACGACAATGTTGGTAGAGCTCCCAATTGCACCTTCTAACACTCGTGCCTTCATCGTTAAGCGACATAACGACTTTGGTTGTCTCATTCGCTTACTTCTTAATGCCGTTCTTTATATAAAATCTGTCGTTCATTCCAATTTATTGGGACATTTTTGAGCATTTTATTTGAGCTATTTCTTGTCTCACAGCTGAATGTATTTGTCTTGGTCCTGGATTTTTTGGCTGCTAGTTATACGTATTCTTAACCTAAACAGTAAGAACTTAAAGTAACTGTACGAGATTCTATTATTTAATTATTGGTCGAATTACTTATTCTGGCGGTGAATTACGAGACGCTATTTAAATTAACGCAGAACTTTCGTGAAATGTTAAATATAAAGGAACAATACCCAGGTTTCTGAAATGTTACGTACTTAATATTGCTGAATAAATTTTATCAAAAAATAACTAAAATGGCCTAATTAAAACAATTTTTGGCTTAACTTTTTGACAAGTTTTGACCTAAATAAACGGCGTTTTTAGGTTAATCATTGTTTTGTTTTTAAATTACTTACGTGATTTATGCTAAGAAAGGTTAAATTAAGTGTATTCAGGTTAAGTTAGGTTTAAAAAGCCGAAAAAGATTAAAACGTCGTTTATTTATGTCAAAACTTGTAAAAACGTTTAGGCCAAAATTTGTTTAATTGGGCCACTTAAATTGACACTTGAATAAAACTTCCTGGTCAATCCGAGTATACAGGTTAAAGTCCATGTTTAAACAGCGATATTTGAAAATTGATTAACTGCAAACCCGTTGGAATACATACGAAAGCGAAGAAAGTCAAAATTTGGACTCAAAGGAAAAACTTCAATGTTAGCAAAGCAAATCTCCGCGAATACCAACTTCGCTCACCGAATGATTAGTTATGCACCGTTTGAAAGGTTGAAGTTGAAAGGGGGTCATGACACGTGACTTACCTCACAGGTTCCATCCACACAGACATGAAGGGTTCCAGATCGACATCGAGTCCCGTCTCTGAGTTTCGGAGAGAGTTTGGCAATTATATCCGTGCCCTCAGCCCGACAAGTCGCCGCACAAGCATTTTCCGGGTCTTCAATAGCCTCCCAAGTCCTTGGACGTCCTTTGTAATGGAGTCCGTTGAAGGCTGTGCATTGATCACTCCGGTAGTCCCGCCGCTCCGTGCAGGGCTGGATTAACATACATTCATGGTAAAGATCGTCTACTTCCAAGTCCCATTTTAATTCACGCAATCCAACCCAATTTTTGGTTTGAGCATCAATTAATCAGAGGGAATGGAAGAGCGTTTTTGTACGAATAGTGTCTTCCATTCGAATGTCGACGTAATGCGCGGTAAGTGTTGGGTGTAATGCTGAGCTAAATGGTGGATATTGACACAGAGTCTGGTTTTGGTTGAGGGCCGGAGTAGTCTATTATGTAAATAGGCTTGAGTGTTATGAAGTGGGAGCTGCGGAGAAACATGTGTAGAGTCATGTAGAGGACTCAATTATTCATCTGGTGGAAAACCCGAAAGTGCGGAAGGAAAAGGGAGTCCGAAGGAGGGCTGGGCCATGGGAACGGAGTGGTGGCATCCCACTCAGCTCCTATCATTAATCACCTTCCGAACAGATCCCAGCACTGCCCGGCTTCCGACTTCCACACTCCAATCTGCACCCACGCCTCCACTTAATGGTCGGGGAGGATCAGTTACAACGCAAATCAATGCCCCACTCACTCTCAACCTCTCAAATTCACTTCGCAGAAAATAACATAAAAAAATCATACTTTCCCTTCTCAGAAATGCCTAAAAAAAATTAGTCCATTAGTCTCGTAGACCCAGACAGCCCATTGTGGTTTATACGATATGAAATAAAAATCGGTTTCTGAACGAAATAAAAATATAATCAAAGTGGGAAGGATTGTTATGAACTGCTTTTGCTAGCATATCCAAGAACCTAGACACCATAGCGCAGAGATTCAGATTGACAGGCCCTTAATTTTATGTTAAACCCATGAGTGTAGCTATGACCTATGCTTTATCGATTGTGTACCCGTGCACTCTATCATATTAACTTGAAACAGAATAATTACACGAATTGCCTAAACAACTTCACTACATGAGCTTTCCTGAAGCCAATGTTTCGTAGCAGTTTTATTTATGATTTTTGACGCTCTAATAATTTTGGATAAGCAGAATCAGATATTCAGAAAAGGCTTGATAAACGACTTGGACAAAGATGCTCCGTACCTGCATATTACACATTTTTCTTCGAATTGAGACGCCATGGCATCCCGTGGGTGATTTGCATCTCCGGAATTGCTGAGTGATTCCACCATCACAGCTTCTGGAACAGGGCGTCCAAGTCGACCACATCGTCCATTCATCACCATCAAAAGTCGATGCGGCTGAGAATCTCGTCTGCTCCCCAGAAAAAAATGAGAAGAAAAGAGAAGGGGGAAAAGTCAATCAAGCGTCTCAATATAAATGACTCTACAACGTTGTGACTCTTTTAGACAAATTGCGGGCTGGCGAGACACTTCTTGGAATTTCTAAATTACACTCAAAAGGCTTTCTCTCACTTTCTCCGCTCTCCCTCTCTGCATTCCCAATTCCCTGCTTTCTCCGTGGCTCACTATCAGGTATCCCTGATCAGGTCTTTTCCGCGCCCAGGAAATTACAATTCAATGAATGCTGCATAATGATCTTGGAGACGTTTCCTCGGCAGAAACCATGAGACTTTCTCTGGCTGTGGTTGCGTGGGTTCGTGCGTCAAGTCGACTGCTCTGGTTTTGGCGGACGGAGGCTTAATTGCTCCCTTCCTTCAGGGTCCCTTCCTTTCTCCACTATTTCACTCCACTCCGGCTCTTCATTACGAACTTAATTAATTGCTCTCTACCAACTTCTCTCCATTCCCAGCTCATTTTGTGAGCAGTGACGAGCTCAGAGGAAGAAGGAAGAAAAAGCATTGATGTCATTTCGACTCGTTGAACTCATATTGCCAATCTCCCTTCCGTTATGTTATGATGTTCTATGAGTAGACGAATTAATATGGGTCCTTTCAACCAACCCAAAACAAAATTCTAGTCTTCTATTTCAAATCTTGGCACAGCTCGGAGCACCAGAGAAAACAAATGCTTTCTCCAGTGCTACTACGAAAAACTCATGCTACCCTACGCATCCAGCTCAGAATTCTGAGTAATTGTAATTATTCATGAGCGGTTGTTGAGTTGGAGTCCGACGCATAAATAGAAATGGATTCTTAAGGCGGTATTTCCGGGGCTGAATTTTTGTTTCACCTAATCCAATATGCTATAGATAATCGACACACCCGCCTTGAACATGGTCAATGTTTACTCTGGTAATACGCAAATGTATTATACGTTCAAAACGGCGTTGGATTGTCTGAAGCTTGGATAAGAAATTACGTGCAGCGGGAATTCTTTAGTAAGCAGATTTTTAGTCTCAGTTATCATTCCAGAAGCGGTGAACTCATATTGAACACGGATTCTTGTAGTCCACCGGTTTTAGTCGATGCTTCTGTCAATCTAACCCTATGTTACACGTGTAATTTAATTACGTAGGTGCCGGAGCTTACAACGAACATGTTCAACGCGGAGGGTACCTAAGTAAACGTTACGGGGTTGGTTGAGAATTCAAAAATGTAAAACTGCCTTAGAGCGAAGTCCATAGAGGAGTGAGATTGGAGCGTAAACGTGAGTGTTGAGACTGGGTGGGTGTATTTAGTGATTGATTTTTGACACGGTTGAGTGAATAAAGCTAAACTAAAGCTCTTTCCCATCCGTCTCCTCTCCTGATCCATCCCACTTGTACAGGAAGATGAACTCTCTCCTCAATCTTCCGTTTTGGAAACCAAATTCGTCTTCCTTCCTCCATCCAGCTAAGCTAAGCTGAGCTATAGCTAGATAGCTCATCCAGCCAAGTCTCTCGAGTCTCTTCAGTCCCAACCAATTTCCCAATCCTCCGTTCTCACTTCCTCTCCATGGAACTGGGACGAACCATATCTCTATGCGCTCTGCAGTATGTGCCTATATGTAGATAGTTGAATAGACGAATAGTCTGTGAAAGTAGCTCTTCTGGTTCTAGTACATGTACAAACATCCCATCTCCGGAATTGACTCTGCACATAGAATCAATCTCGTCCTCTTATCTTTAGTACGGAAGAATTGGCTCCTTTCACTCCATTACTATACAGTGCTTTGTTTAAGCATACTTATGCAGCATTTCCATAGCTTCGAGTCGATTCAGTCCTTCCTTGTATTCTTTCTACAACTCAGTTTTACTCAAAATTCATTCTCGAGTTCATCATGGAATTCTGAAGAAGAAGCTCAGACTCAATTCTGCTTCATCAGAACTCAGGTTCCAAATGAACCCAATCGAGAATCTCATTTTTCCCATTTTGACCAATAGAATAAAAACGGTGAATCACCGGAAAGATTATGACTGATTTTATGCGGACTTTGCTTGCGTGCGTCTGGAGAAAGTCCTACTATGTAGCTAAATACCCCTAATTTGGGTCGTACAGTACAGTATGATGTATGGTAAAACAATTGGTTAGCTAAGTTTATATGATGTAAATAGATACTACAAGATATCTGGATATTTGGGTTGCGCCAGTGGTTTGGTCTGAGTTTGATCTGACAGGCAATTTAAAAAGAATTGCAAAAAATGCTCCTGGTGATATGCATAATAGAATAGATAAAGAATCCAAATCAAGAAAACGCAAGAAAAGTATGAGCTTATGCTTGTAACTTCTGAAGATCGGCCATTGTAGATTACAACAGTCCGATAAGTTACATAACATATACATGGCATTCCTTTAGGCCTATCCATCTACGTCTCAATTCTCAATCCCGTGGTATTTCTCCTATTTGGTTTGTAATAGGAAAGAACCAACCTGCAAGATCGTATCTCAAATCACAATTCATTTTTTTACATCTCAGTGATGCCAGAATACATAAAAATATAACATATAAGGAGAGGGCAAATAACGCGGAGAAAGCAGTGTATCGGGAGCATGGTTTACGATACACAGTACGATGCCAACAAGGAGCTGTAGGAAGGAAAGACAGGCCCAGAATGATCCAAGAAATCGTGGTATTGAAATTGGTAGTAGCGCAGCAAAGTCCACGTATGAACATAGGTTTTCACACTTACAGATACTTCTGAACAAGTTATACGTCCAATATCAATAACATGATTCTCTGTGGAGGCTGTTCATAAATATGTATTTTGAACTTGGTATGGAAATCCAAGGAAAGGAACTTTTTGTGTAGGGTTTAACGAAGCGTATAAAATTCAATCTTCAAGTTAACAATTTACTTTCTTCAGAATCGGGTTATCCCAGGAGTTCGGTGAAGTGTCGACGAGGGTATACCAACGAAAACTTACATATGAGCTGTTTAGTTAAATTATTATCGTAAGTTGTTCAGCCAAGTATCGACTTGGAAGCTTAAATGTCTCATAATCAGCGTCCCCTCCGGAGCTACACTGAGTTTGGAGAAAGTAAATGCCCTATTTACAGAGCGTGAGGGCAAATGCAAAAGACAAAAGAACGATTCCCACCTCTGCCCTGTTCAACCGCACCAGTAGGAGTTTTGCGCCATGGAGATCCGTCACGGCGTCTTTTAGAAAATCCTTGATATCTTTGACGGATCTGTTTATGTCATTATGTAATACAACTTTCTCCTTTAATTCATTTTTTATCGGTCAGGGCTGCTTAGGCTTCCTAAACGTAGCCTTGTATGTGGCAAAGTTTTGTTATGATTCTGACATTGCAGTACTTTTTAACCTCATCCATAGATCTGTATTTATGTTGTTTGCCAAAATATAACTAGTTCTTTTAGTTTGAAATAGGAACAGTAAATTGTAGTTTTACAATCTGCGAACCAGGCAAAACGCATACAACAAAAATATACTTACGCATTCGCCAGTTTGACAACTTTTGCAATTTATGGCCATGTCATACCTAATGTAAATACATACATGTGTAACCTAATATGTATGGGAAAGTTTTGGAGCCCCATAATAACTAGATATTAAGTAAGTTTGTGCTTTCTTTGAAGAAGCGTGTGCTACGGAACCAGGTTCATACATCGAGTAATCGGTAAAAATGGAACAAACATTTCTACTTTTGGCCAAACTACAGGTTCTGTGATTATATTTAAACAGTACAACTATTGTGGTTCCAAAAGTTGTGACATAGCCTAAGACGTGGTCGTAGTATTATTTTGAAAAGGAGTTTCTGTATCCAGCCTTACATTAGGAGGGGAGGGCTGTACAGATGTTTGGAGAAAGTTGAAAAGATTGATTGTCAAAGTTGAGCGACCCAAGTTGAGAAGTAACCCAATAAACCCAGTCCTCTGGTATCGGAAACTCCTTGCCATCCACGCCGACGACTCAGGAATGGTATTAAGGAAATTGAAGACTTATCTTAAACTTTGAAATGCTCAACTGGGCAATTCGACTTTTAAATTTATGGGATATAACATGTCTTCAGTTAAAGTTACTTTTGCATGGGTTTTTAAATAGCTGTAATTCAAAACGGATTTCCAATATTGATGCTAAATTTCCATTTTCACTAACCGAGACTGCACAGGGTGCAATGTTACTTGAATACAATACAATAATTCTAACCGCAGCGGAGGCCCTGACAGTGGATAGGACGTTTCCTTCCCACCCGTCACTTTAATGTAGCCAGAACGCTCACCGTATACACTCCTTGAAAATTTGAACAGCCTGGTATCCACTTGAATCGTATTACTATGTTCCACAGAGCAGTCACTCAGATTCAGACTCGAACACAGGTCTCGGGCTAGGAAGAAAAGAGTCCAACCAATGGACACGCCAAATGACCTGACAACTTTTGCCAGTTCCAATCAATTTAGTTGTTTACGAGCTTGTATTGTAGTCATTTTTTCTGTCAAACCATTTGACTGATGTTAATGGAACTGGCAACTGGAAGTCGGAAAGTAAACACATGCTGACATATACGTCTCACTACCAACATATTTTTCAGATAATTCTTTTGTTATGTATATATTTACATTCCTGCACAAAATCCAGTTCTGAAACTAATCCAGCTCCAGCTCGTACAGCCTTATGAGGACTTGAAGCCTATGTTTAGAGTCACAACAAGCGAGCCTATTGCAGGGACACTAGTACTCATTTAACTATCCAGATTGTCATTGGTCAGAAGGGGTATTTTTGTACCTTACGTTAAGCAACCGAATTTCCAGAGCTTTTCAAAGCCCATGGGATAACGGGATTTGAGCTTGAAAAATCGCTTCATTTGGTTGAGCCGGCTCGACGGGACAGACCCCAGATGCATACGGGACATGGAACAAGTGTTCTCCTGTGTAACCTAAACCACTGTCGGCTGCGAATAGTGCGTTTTGTAAGTCTGGCTTTAACGAGGTAAGAAGATGCTCATTAGAGCCTGACAGAGACAAGACAATAGGACAACCGGAGTGAAAGCCGAAACTTGGCTTGTTTTATTTTTTCACAGACTTCATAATAAATGTTCTCCCAGCACAAGGCTTTTCCTTACTGAGCTTTATATATAAAGCGAGCGGATTGTCATTTCTCAGTGCTGCTGGCGGATGGAGTGAATGGAAGGCAATGGGAAGGAATTTTGGTTGGAGAAAATGTCTCATTTAAATGTGCTCCCGTTCCTGGAGTTTCAGTCAGAACTTGATTAATAATAAATAAACCTCCTTATCCTCCTTAAGAAATGACTGCTCTAGCTGGATTACATGCTGAGTTCGTCTTAAAACTCCAGAGCCTCCTCCTTTGAATAGTGATTACACCCTTAGGCCTCACACAGAGACAGAGATTAAAATCTCTCTCTTTCTTCCCTAATGCAAATATTCATATTCATATTCATATTCTCTCTTAAAAGCCTTCAGTTCCACTTTCTCCGCTACTCAATGTAGCACAGTAGCCCGAGAAACTCCTTCCTGCGTTCTGGAATTTGAAATCTCGAAAAGAACAACGCTCTATCTGTGGATTCAACTCACCACACAGTATATCACGACTTCCATGAAAGTAAAACAGGAAATCAAAGTGTTGACTATTTTGTAATTAAGGGAAATCTTCAACACCACCTAAATTCCGATTCCAAACTGTTTCCATTAAATGAAATGTCTTCGATTAAATTATTTCTACTGCAATGCGCCACCAACACGTATCCACAGTTTTCTATGGAATGTGCTTAGTGCCGGACAAATAAACCGTCGTACTACTCACTGATATATTTATTGTTAGTTGCATTGTATAACTTCCTTGCACTGCCTAATCCGGATTTTTGATTCTGACCTGGCAGCTTGCCCAAGCAACTTGATTTTATATTTCTACTTCTTTAAGCCAGGATAAGCATAACGGGCGCAGACATTTATTGCCCTGGAATATAAGAATTTAAGTATTTAGCTCTCGGTCTAATTAAATTCACTGATCGACTGAGTTTTTAGCCTAAACCAGAATTCTGAAGTGCCTAATTGCAATCATATTCTATCAAGGCCGTTAACCCTCCTGTGGTTTCCCTAACCTAACCCGTATTCGTTCTAAAACTAGGTAAATATAATTTCTGACTGCGATTTTAGATGCTACGAATTACAAAAGTTACAGACTCATGTCAAGTCTTTGACTTCAACTTGTAGGTAGGTCAGTTGAATCAAAGTAGACTCCTGTCTGACTCCCTGAATTTATAAGAAGATTCAGATTCCACAGAAATGAATCCCTTAAGTCTCCACCGGAAGTTCAGTCATGTGCAAAAATAATCAGCGAAATTTCTTCCAGCCTAGTTTTGAATACAATTCAGAAACTCCCTTCTTTGTCTATATTCTTTCCTGTAATGCAGAACTCTACTGCTTACACTAAGCAAAGGTAAGCTAAAAACGTCTATGAAGAGTTTAAAACACTCGAAACGTACCCAGGCTTCAAAATGAAACCTTAGCATTTCCGCTTTTTGACACAAACTACAGTTATTATGTATTTTACATTGAACAAATCTGATCTTGTTTCCATCGCTTGAACAAAAGTTGATATTCCGGATCATGATCACATTTAATAAATTTGAACATGGTTTTCCTTCCGTAAGTATATTCAATCTTACAATTAGATTCAAAACATCTGTGCAGGAATTGCGAGGATCCGCATAAAAGCGTTCTTATCGATATGTCTCAATCCTTGGGTGGATTTGTTTGAAGGCGTACTCCTTCCCTAGCTGCCCTCACTTCAAGGCTCATTACAGATTCACCTCGGGTCTGCCAACTTTTTATATGCTGAGCAAGAGGCACACAAATTAAACCAACTTTGCATAGCACTTTATCATAAAACAGGCCAAAGCTTAGTATTAGGTAGGTACACATAGTAGATTTGAACTTTTCCCCATTTTTTGGTTCTAGAAGACTCTGAGTATGAAATTCTCCAGGATGGCAATATTTCAACTGTCATGGTGTCCTTCAGTTCTGTTTTAATCTGCGCTCTGAAATATGAGGGAATACCTTCCAGTTTTCTTAAGTTACCTAGGTATTCTATTCTTCATCGACTGTATTTTAGAGGTTCTTGAGTAATTTTCAAGCATTCAATCAAATTGTACTGTAAATAGAAATAGGTATGTAATAGAAATTGACTTTCTGTTTCTAAACTGCAGAATGACACTAATGAATGATACTATAGGATATGTACCTTAATACCTACTCATTGGTCGTGACACACGTCCCTGCAGCTATTATATGTGTATTACTTTAATGAGAAAACTTTTTTTCATAACCTAGTTTTTCGTTTTTCTGATACTTGAGAGCCTTTCTCTTGTAATTCCTGCAGTGTAGTGCCTGCAAGACGTTCCAGAAAAAGTTATACCATGTATCTTTGTATACAAAGGCTCGGCGACTTTTTCTTGAATGGACTGAATTGGCGAATGATGCGTAGGTATTCAGCTTTTATGAATTATGGTTTTAGGTCTAATTTGGAATTACGAACCGCATGTTTATACTTCCATAAAATCTTCTAACTTGGTCTTCACTTTCTATGGGCTCTGGAGGAGCTAGAGAAAACCTCATTAACGGTATTACCGGTCTTTTATGATTTCCTTAGCCTTTGCACAAGGTACTAGCCAAGCCACAACAGAACGAGGCATTGAGGCTGGATGGGTTTTTGGTTTATTTAAAAGCATACTATAAGAATAAGGGTTTGTGTTCGTGCGAGACCTCCCTGTCGACTTTTAATTACTTTTTGATTTATTAAAAAGACTCTTCCTTTTTCCTTCTCCCGAAATCCCATTCTTAATTTCCCATGTCAATCCTTAATGAACTCTAAGCTTCAAAGCTGGAGAGGGCTCGTAGGACGGGAATCCATGGATTACAGAAATAAACATGAAAATGCTCATCTTCTGTAATTACAACTGTTACCTCTCGGAACCTTTCTGGCTTCCCAATACAACTACGCCCAAGTAACTCAATAAATTAAGACTTTGGAAACGCCAGAAACTCTGCTGTAAATAGCAGTACGCATTATGTAGCTATGTGTTTACCGTGTACAGATATTCTCTTTCATCTGACACTTGCAATACACGCAGCAGGTTGAGGTGACACATTCGGGTTTATCTCCTAAACACTTTTGCTTTTATACGAAACTTTAACAACAGTAACTGTTTGTAGTGGCCTGGGTGAGCCTAATACAAATAAGAAATACAATTACCTTTTGGAGCTGTTGTGTTCATTGAGACGAGGATTCATAAAGATTTAATGAATTATGAATGCTGCGGCCGTAGAACTATTTACTAGGTTTACAGTAAGGTATTATCGTAAGGCTTATTAAAGCTTGTGTATATCCCGGCGTGAACATCAAAGCAGTAAAAAAAAAAGTAAAATATGTATAATTATTATAAGTTTTTTGTCAGTTCTGAGAGAAATCAAGCGTCAACCGTGGTTAGACCAA
>JAQFYT010002533.1:0-12665 GCA_034694925.1 Ceratophysella denticulata
AATCATTATTTTCGGTGCCAATCAATTATTTCTCGGTGGCAAATCCATTATTTTCGGTGCCCAAATAAATACCACCCGAAATTAATTGTCTGAGTTACTACATACCTAGGTATTTCTGTGAGACTTCGATAATGACGTGGATCAATGTGTGGATAAGCCGTTAATTCATAATTCAAGTCAATTTGTTCTATTTTGTAAGTTACTTAATGATCTTTATTCTTTATTAACTCTTGCAGAAGTTGCATAACAATGGGTAAAGCCAAGAAAAAGACTACTGAACCAGGAGCTGCTGAGTCGAACGAACTCCCAACGATTGAACGACGATCTGTACGAGCAAAGAAAAAAACGACATACTATGATCATACCAAGCCTGAGGAAAGGGGTGTACCGACACGGTTTTCCTTACGGAGTAGAGATATCCCTCCCAGTCCTCCTTACCCTGATTCAAGTAAGATTCGTCTTACGAAAATCTCGGAGGAACCCGAACCAGAGGTTGAAGCTGAAGGAGGAATTGAAGTTGAAGGTGAAGTGGAGGAAGAGAAATCACCGCCATTTGAAAGTTTTGACGTCGTCAGTCCTTTTGACTACGAAGACAAATTGGAGTCCACTGAAGAACATGATGATCCTTCGTCCCAAGCTCCAAAAACCAAGAAAAAGTTTGTGGAGGTTGTTGAGAGCCTGGTTTCACCATTTGACCCGAAACCTAATTCCAGCACTCCTCCTCCTCCAGTCCCGGCAGCTGCCGTGGATGAGGAACTTGAATGCTTGAAGAATACTGTAGAAGACATGGAGGAGGAATTCAACTCTGGGGATTTACTAGCTTCACGCTTGAATCGCACTACTTCACTCCAGTCTCTCTTGGACCAAGTCTCGGACACGGACATGCCTCATGAGCCTCAGAACCAACGCAACAACAACCGTCGGGTCCGTCCGGCGTCGGCGTTGGACATTGGAGATCCGTTGGCTGTGGGTCGAGTCATTTGGCGGAACTTGATTTCGAGGAAGTAAGTGCTTACCCTATATGTCTTATGTGCCTTGGCACTCACATGGCGATTGGCGGGCTAGATTCGAACTGTCGTCGCTCTTGAAACCGTTGTTAAGAATTTGGCGTCGAACACTTGTACCTTGTACTTGAAAGTAATAAAATTCTTTGTTTTTTCTTCCCCTAGTAATTTTATTCAAACAATCCGAACGATGGATTATAACAATCGAGGCCAGAACCGATTTCACAAAAGACAATTTACGCGGCACCGACTACGGGTATCAACTCTTTTCAAGAAGTATCAGAAAATGGTGGATTCCTTGCAAGATCAGCTGGTCCCAACTCAGCAGGTATTTTATTTTCATATTTATTTTGATTACTGCCAACTGCGCCTATCAGATTTGATACTTCTTCCATTTCCAAGAATTTGTTAACGTCCGGATGAGTATGGGGATTGGCATTTAAAACTTTGGAATTCTTATGCCCGAGTCGGGAATTGGAAACTCGTCAGAGTGCGGACGATCCATCCCGTCGATCGCGCAATGATTGTCGCAGGTTTAACCTTGTTCTGTTCTGAGTTCTGATCTGACATGTTCGTACGCACTCCGGCGGGTTCGCATTTTCCGCCTGCGGCATAAGAAAAGTTTTAGTAGTTTTAGACGGTCACACGCTGGAAATTATGACACCAAGACGTTGACATAACAGAGGTTCTTGTTCGGTATATAGTACAGCAGTAAGAACAAATTACAGGTGAATTTATGTATGACATATTGTTGAAATTATAGGAAATTGAGCAACTCCGAGCTGTGCGAAATCGAGAAATGAAGGATTTGGAGGCTCATAGTACTATGCAGGTTTCGGAGGACATGTTGAAGTTTCAGGATGCCATTCGTCAATTTTCGGAGAAAAACGCGGCAGCAGAGAAGGTCTTACGTACTGAGCTCAATCAGAGAGAATCTGAAATAACTCTGCTAAGACTTAGACGAAAACTTCGGGCTGCTAATTTGGAGCTACTTGAACTCAAATTGAAAGCTGACAGTCATGCTCCAGTTCAACAAGAAGACGACATTCCCGTTCCCAATCCTAGTCCTCGGCGACCACGGACACCGACACCGGAGTTGCCCGGTGAATGTCCTCCCGAATATGAGCAAGTGGAGACCATCTCGAATTACTCGGATGAAGCTGAGGATGATAAGAACCAACTCAATAGTTCAAATGATGACCAGGAGGAATATCACTCATCTGAAGATGAGGGCGGTTCTGGCGCAGCACCGCCTTCGGACACCGAATATATCAATCCAGATGAAAATGAACATAGTGATGACCACGACGAAAGTTTTCTCACACCAACTGGTTCACTTGCTGATGATCACGAACAGGA
The DNA here is from genome assembly GCA_034694925.1 of Ceratophysella denticulata. Taxonomy (NCBI): domain Eukaryota; kingdom Metazoa; phylum Arthropoda; class Collembola; order Poduromorpha; family Hypogastruridae; genus Ceratophysella; species Ceratophysella denticulata. Next base: position 2,364 of record JAQFYT010002533.1, read on the forward strand.
AAGTATGACCGTTGATGTAGAAGGTTCCCAAAGCGAGATGGAGATCAATAAGCTCGACACTCAGAAGATGTTGGATCAGGGCGAAGAGCTGGATGAACCGACATCACAGTCGACGGATTTAAATATTGGAATGACTCAAAGTCAAGACGAAGGAATTTCTCAAGGTGGTCATGGTCTTTCTGCATCCGAAACGGAGGCTGAAGTCGAGGATTTAACCCCGTCCGTCTCAGCTATACCAGTTGGGAATCCTCCATTGGCCTTGAGCGCTCCATGGCAGACGCAGACATCTCAATTCTTTCTGTCCCATTCTGACACTGATACAGATGCTGGAACAACTGGAATCATCGAGAAAGAGAAGGTGCCTGATGTGCCATTGTTCAGCAATTCTGAGCAAGAATCGGAGTCTACGCAGACGATGATGAGTGAAGTGAGGCATGAAACCCAGACTAATGTTAGTGCCAAGTCGGGCTCGGGAAGACTCTCTGAATCTTGTTCCGATGTTGGAGGAACTGTTAGCCAGCGTAAGGTGAATTCTTGTAAATCTGGATCAGGTTTGGATGTGAAGAAAGCGAAGAAAGTTCCGCCAACCAATGTTGGTCCAAAAGCTTTGCAGCAGGTCATTAACATTAACAGTGGTTTATCCAACTATTCTGCAAACTTACCACAATTGTCAATGGGTTCAGGAGAAAATATTATCCCGGAATCGAAGAAACGCCCTTTGAAAACTGACAAAAAAATTCCGGAAATTCCGGCACCACCGGGTGCAAAAATGCTTCCCGACATGTCTAACTTCAAGGCTCATGTTCAAAGGGTGTGCGCCCATTCGGAATCAGAACACGAAGAAAAAATGCGTCGGAAATCCATGGCCAAATCCACTCCACGAGACAAAAGTGGTTTCGGTTCTACACCGAAAGGAGTCGGAAATAAGAGGCGAAGTACTACTCTGGGCCCGGCATTTGTCAAGACCTCAGTCCATCAAATACCTGCATCAAAACATGCCCCGAAGAACTTACCGTTACAGAATTCTATCACCAACATCAGCACAGCCACCTCAGAGTCCGATATTGAGATGCTGAATCGGAAATCTACTCGTCGCCCAAAGGTCCAAACAGTTTTGAAACCTGAAACTGACTCACGCAGTTTCATCTTATCTCCTGGACGTACTTCCCCTGCGAAGAAGACTAGTATCACCAGCCCTAGCAAGGCTGCTTCATCGGGGGCATCTGGAACTGCTAACTTGAACCCGAATGGTCCTGAGACCCAGACCCAGACTCAGCCACAAATATCCTATCAACAACCGCAACAACAGTGGCAACCCCAATATGGACAACAGGGAGCTGGAGCTCCGTACTTTGACATGTTTGGCTACAATTCAATGATGATGGCGTCCATGTTTCCGTCTGTGGCTGGAACTAGACCGGGATTCAATATGCAGCCCCCTGGTTCATTCGTCCCTGGAATGGGTCCTAGTTTCCAGGGTGGTAACATGGGTGTGGGACTTGGCTCAAACTTTCCACCCCGAATGGCACCGCCCTATGCCCAGCCAACAAGTCAAGGAATGAACTTTCAGCAGCAGCATGTCCCCAATACCGGAATGAGTAATGGCCAGCAACAATTAGGAGCTCCTGATTCGGGGATGACCACTAACTTTCCGCAACAGGCTGGTGGTTCCAATGGAGGGATGAATATGAATAACTTCCAACAACCCGGAATGAATCCTTATTTTCAACAAGGACCTTCTGCGGGTTTTCCGCAACCGGAAGCTGGACATGGTGGTAAGCGGAGGAAAGGACAAGCTGACAAAAACAGGAACAATACGAGACAAGGTCAAGGTGGGTCCCAAGGCATAAACCAAAACTTCCCCCAGCAAGTTACAGCTCCTGGAATGAATCCGTATCAGCAAGGACCAGCTGGCATGGGCTTTTACCAGCCTGGCGGAATGCAAGGGATGAACAACATGTATCAACAACAACCTGGGGCTCCTGGGATGCAGAACTACCAAATGGGAGTTCCTGGTGGCGGTGCTCCGCAGCAGCCGAATGAAGTTCCTGTGGACGGGACGACTGACGACTCTGGGGATGAATCGGAATAAGAGTATTTTCGAACACGTGGATACTGAAGACGAATTTCTCATTGAGACAAATTTAAGATTTCCAGAAAATCAAGTGGTTCTTTTTGAGCTTTTGCGGTAATAATTATGTTATTTCATTTGGTTTTATATTATGTTGTTTTTATTCAGAGTTTTGTCCTTTTTTAGAAATTTGTTTTCATTCATCTATTGTCTATTGAGGTTTAAATTTTTCTTCAGTGTTGTGTTGTAGTAGTACTCTCGTCTAGTTTCCAATTCATATTCATACGTACTGATACGTAGTTTTTTGTTATCTTTTATTAACTCTGCGTTATTTGTACTGTTGAATTATGAATTGGAGTGGTGGAATAAATGGTGGAAAAGAAATTTTTCGCTTCGAAGTGAATTTTGGAAGTGTTGGTTTGGTATATCGTTCTTCATATTTTATTCGTATGTGCTTGTGTAGGAGGATCGTGACCAGTTTGACCCAATTGGTTTGACCTTGGATGTTCGTATTTAGTATTTAGTAATCAGGAAGTATTGCATATTTCGGTTAACTGTACAGTTAGAATAATTGATTTGGTTCGTATTTTCTGCGCGGTTGTGCGCTGAAACAGTTCATATAACAGTCACTGAAACACCGTTGTAGGTGGTTGACATGTTTCCTGTGTCATTCATCGTCCTTGATTTGATTACGTCCGCATATTCTGGTTAATTTCGCTATAGGCCTCAATGGATTTTCATAATGCGAATGAAGATGCGAATCGGAAGTGACGACGAGGTTACACGGTGACGGCAAGATCAAACGAAACTGGGTTGCTTTGCTATGGGAAAAATATAAACGCGCAATGAGAAAATAGAATCTGCAATGAAAGAAGAGTTTTGCAATAAGTCTGCATGGCAGTAAAGATTTTAGTCAGGTTAGGTAAGGTTAATGCGTTGGCGGACGAGATTGATCCGTTCTACTGGTTAGGTTAGGTTTTGAAAATACCCAAAATGACCAACAACTAACTTAACACCTAACCTTTGGGAATATAGACCAATTTTACTAATTCATTATTGCAGCATTCCATTTCTTGCAAAAGTCTTCTTTTTCATTGCAGAGATTCTATTTTTTCATTGCATCGAAAAATGCCACCCCTTCGCCCTTTGCTATTGCTGCTGATGCTGAATCCAGAACCCGAATCCTGAAATCCTGACTGGATGATCTTTTCTCAGAATTTATCTTGTTTATATTATTGGCGGACGTATTTGAGTCCATGGATAATCCAGTTGGTTTATTGGTTTGTTGGTTTAGTACGCAGCAAGATTTGAGGGAGGATTTAGTGATTATAGCATTTACTTCTTGTGGATTGTGTTCTGCGAGTTAACTAACGGTAAGATAATTGGTTAGCCTAGCAAACGCCAATTGCATTTAAAAGTGATACAAATTAGGTTACTCGCTGAGTTTTGAAAGTTGGTCAGGAAGAAGCAGGTATCATTCATTATTATTCATACTTACCATTCATTTGTTCAAGTTATTTTCTACTTTGTACTTGGGTTTCTTAGTTCGTTACATTATTGAGAAGTTCAATCGGATTGAACAGGATTTCACCGTTCGTTTTCCTTGTTAGAATCATCAGTCGGCTGAGTGCTATAAGTCCCATAGTTCCCATGCCATCGTTGGACGGTAGGAAGACACTAGATAGGACATGGAGAAAGACGTGAATGTCAGTCCCGGGTCCTTTGACACGACGAATGAGAGCACTCCGATTGACGATGGGGATGATGCCATTGGAGATATACGTGAAAAATTCCACAATACTGTCCGTGAAAACATCGTAAGTCATAAGTGGGCTGAATTAATGTCACTACATACCCTGGCCAGGCTGTCTATTTATTTACCTGTTATGTAGTACGACAAAACTGATCGTAAAATGATAATTTAAAGGTTATTTATGTCCCTCCTTAGCTGTCACTTGTGCAATCATTATATAAATTCAGTGGAGTAATCCTATGAGATTTCGTAAGGTTGAAGGTTGTCTCCTCTCCTCGACATCCTCGCCACCTCCGAATATCATAGATGTTTATACCAAGAAGATCTCGTAATCTCGTACAAAAGCACCCGACTGAAATTATACAATCAACGATCGTTTTACCTTAAACGTTCTTATGACTGCGAATGTTATAAGTTGCTAATTTGTTTCACGCACTCATAAAAGAACTTAGGTAATTCAGACTGAATCGGATATTACAGATGACAGAGGTCAGGGATTGATTCGAAATTCGAATGCTAACGTTTAAGATGGTATTCCTTACTTGCAGATATTTTTTCTGATCTTCTTGACGCTTGGGGTTGCCAGTTGGACAATTATCGTCAAATTTCTACGGAAGAGAGATCAGGAGCGTGGAAGTCGAGCGCCTAGTCCATCAGAAGACGATGATTCAGTTGTCTATAGAATCTGGTAAGAATTCTTGGCGTTTTGGGGATACTAAATTATCGGTATTTAGTAGAACAATAAATTTAGAATAGGAGAATAGTTTAATTTATTACTATTTGCATTTACAGTTTTTGGATTTGCGTTTTCTCTCTGAGCATCTCTATTGGAGCAACACTTCTTCTCCCCATGTCCATTGTTTCCAATGAAGTTCTGTTGCTATATCCTAAAACCTACTCCCTTCAATGGCTGAACGGAATGTTAATTCAAGGCCTGTGGAACCTCATCTTTCTCTTTGCCAACATCTCACTTTTCATCCTTCTACCTTTTGCATATCTCTTCATTGAGTCTGAAGGATTTTCGGGGCATAAAAAAGTATGTTTTATTATTACTGGCACTCTTGTTAAACTATCGCATAATTATAATTGTTTGGGGATTATTTGTACAAACCCTCTTTTATTTTTTAGGGAATTTTGGCCAAATTCTACGAAACGATAGTCATTCTGACACTGACTGGTTTTACTGTTTGGGGAATTGCGTATTCCCTTGCAGCAGTTCTGAGTCCAGAGAGAAGTGGATTAAGTGGATTCTTCATTATTCCAAACTTCTTCAATCAATTACCATTCATCTACTCTTGCATTTCCTTCTTTGGCGTTCTGCTCTTGCTCGGTATGAACCTCAACCTTATCTTTCACAGAATAAGTCAGGGTGGCAGTGGCATATCTGGATGCATTGAAAAAATAAAAGCACTGAAAACATATACTTTTGCATTGAGAAATGGAATACCGCACTAAGGAAAATTGCTCTCTAATTCTACAGCTTGGGTTAGTTCTTGGTCATTTGGGTATTTCCAAAACCTAACCTATCCTGTAGAATGGATCAATTTCGTCTGCCAACCTTTTAACCTAACCTAACATGACTAACATCAATCTTACTGCCGTTTCAGACATAGTGCGGAATTCCATTTCTCAATGCACGATTATATTTTCTCAATGCACGTTTACTTAAATAATACTTGTTTTTGTATATTCCAGTTTGTACTCCGCTTGGATTCGCTCGACTATTTACTGTTTTGAGTCAGCTTCTCGTTGGGCCACAGTTTTTGCGTAATCTCGAAGAAGAAGTAATGACCACACGGTTTGAATTGGAGTCTCTACGTGACAAAATTCATCGTAAATTCGAATGCGCTAAAATGGCTGAGGGACTGAGCAAAGACAAGATTCTCATAAGTAAGGGCATGAAAGTATGCAATAATGGAAATGGAAACGGAGTTGGACAACAACAACAGTTAGAGCCTGGGGATGAAGATTTCTTGATTCCAGCTGGGGATGAATTTCTGAAGAAAGTTGATCAAATGAAATCTCTATTCCCTCAACAGCAAGAGGAAAACTACGAAGAGGAATCAGAACTTCGAAGCAAAGTGGCAGGTTTGGAGAAGGAGCTCTTCATACTTGGTAAATAGTGAATATGTACTTATACGTTTTTCTCACCCATTTTGGAATTCAGAGTCGGAGAATTCGAAAACAACTACTAAAATTCTATATTATATTTCTTTAGAAAAAATGAAACGGACACCAGGATGGAAACGAAATCTGCTCTATCCTCTGGCCTTCTTATTCGTTCTAGTCTTAACAGGAATAGCAGTTCTCATGGTCGTTTTGAATACACTCCAGCTTCTTGTTGGAATCAAGGCGTTACCAGTTTCTGCTCAGGTCAGTAGTTGAATGAATGGCGGTGTTTAAAATAGGAAATTGCTGAATATTTTACAGATTTTTTGGCATTTTGGTGAGGTAAATAACGTTATACTGCCAGATTCTTTATGCTCCAGCTTTCCAGAAACGTATATGTCGAGTTGTCATTCAGACTCTTCTGGAGCGTATCGAAATGCCTTCGAATTTCGTACCTCTAAGCATCGAGTACTACTGGCGTTTTTGGTGCAGTTCACAATCTGAATGACAACTCTGACAATCACAGGTACAAGTAATACGCCCCTGGAAATCCTAAGCGTTCAGGAATTAAAAATCGGGAAATATATAAAAGTGCATTGAGAAAATAGAATCGTGCATTGAGAAATGGATTTCCGTGCACTATGTCTGAAATGGCAGTAAATCTGACTTTAGTCATGTTAGGTTAGATTAAAACGTTTTCAGACCAGATTGATTCATTCTACAGGTTAGGTTGTTAGATTTTTGAAGTACCCATATGACGAACAACTAACCTAACCTATAGAATTCTAGAGCAATTTTCCTTAGTGCGGAATTCCATTTCTCTATGCAAAAGTCTATGTTTTCAGTGCACATTCTATTTTTTCAATGTCAATGCATCGAAAAATTCAACCCTTAAAAATCAAATCTTTCCAGCTCGCTGCACTGTTCATTTGTCGAAGCATATTCTATACCTTACGAGTTCACAATGTTTGTTTTGCAGACAATATCGCTTGGATTGACGTCAATGTCCGTGCTTGGACCCTGGGGCGCAGCACTGGAAGTCATTCTGATATTTTATTTGATATCAACATCGCTAATTGGCCTTTATATCCTTCCCGGAGTTCGGAATTATCGACCGAAACTCGGGAACTCTCCAACTTCCCATGTCATATACAACTGTGCACTCGTGCTAATTCTAAGCTCGGCCCTCCCGCTGTTGGCACGTATCCTTGGTAAGTATGCCAAAGTTTACTACATTCAAAGAGTTGAGTAAATTGATTTATTTTCTTTGACCGATGTGACATTTTATATTTCAGGTATCACAAACTTTGATTTACTGGGAAACTATGGACAAATTGACTGGTTGGGAAATTTTTACATCGTAGTTTTGTACAACATTGTATTTTCGTCAGCCTCCGCTCTCTGCCTTTTTACTAAATTCACGTCAGCAATTCGTCAAGAAATCTTGAAGAGGTACAATTATACTGTTGTAAACTGTAATCGTAATACGTATTGGATTAACCGATGTAAGATGAATTGTTTACTATTATGTAATTGTAATTTGTTTATATTTTGACTTCTATTTAGGTTACGGAATGTGTTTAATTTCCGAGTTTCCGTTCCTGGAAAAGCATCCCTGTCCGTGCACAGAGACTCCCAAGTTATTCTCAAGGAAGACTGAATGCTGTAGCAATACTCACGTAACTTATGGTTTCCTATATTATAATCCTAATCTGCTCTCTGAACCTATTTATTCTTAATCTGCAAAGATCTTTTGTTGGCCAGAATCATCCACTACTTAACCATAACATAAGTCCGGTGTAAACCAATCCGACGCATCGCCCACCAGATAATAATTAAGTGTTGAACCAAATTAACAAAAAATAATTAATTATCTATCTGAATGTTTTAAACTTTGTTCCTAATGTACATTACACCACGTTTCTAATCCGTTGGATTGAATTTGGACCAGACAAAATGATAGACGTAAAACGTATGCGGCCCACTGGTCAGTTTTGTACTTGTATCTCAATGAAAGTACGTTATTTCATTTCGTCTGGTTTCTAGATTCAATCCATCTCGTATTGTCGATACTCCACCTACCTGTATTTAACTATTGAATCGGTTATTAATTTGGTAGGAGAGTTTTATTTTTGTTACTAAATAGCGATTGATGCATGTTTTATTTTACGTTGTTTTTAAGGTTCTAGGTCTAGGTATACTGTATAAGGTATAAGTAATTCAAAAAGTCAAGCTATTTATACGTCTCAATCTCATGAATTGCAAGTTGGCTTATGCATTTAGCGTTTTTATCAATGTCTCTTTGTGATAAGAACTTACAAGAAGGAAATCGTAATGTAATATTAAGGTCCGGTCAGTTCCGTGCCGAGGGGTAAACACACAGTTGACAGTACATAGACAGTTAGAAAGCAGCAGTTCTGGAGAGCAATTAGCTTTAGCCTAATAAGGCATACGTTGATAGAATTAAGCTTGGTCAGGTCAAGTCATGTAACCGGTACAGGTATAAACATATAGACACTTGAATGCACTTAATAGTCATTATGAAGTATTTATTGCTTTGTATTAAGTTATGTTAATTTCAGTTTATTTATTTTAGCTGTAATTTATAATGTTGATAAAATATATGTCTGTAAGCTGACAAGTCGAGCACATTAAAAAACTTTATATTTATATTGGTGGGAATTGGGGACGCGGGCGGAATAAAATAAGAGTTTTCATTTATGCAATTTATTGAATAATTCATTAGTCTAGATTGTAGCTCTTGTCATGAATAAAATCCTGTTCCAGAAAATTATTACAATAATTGAGAATTCCAAAAACTGCGTTAATTTAATTGCGAAAAAAGGTAAAAAATCGTTGCATGTTTTGAGATATCGATATCAGCAGAGATGCTTTATTTCATGTGGGTTGGACATTATTGGGATTTTTAGTGGAATTTGCCAATCCCTGGTGTGCGGTAATTTTGAATTTTAGGCCTGTCAAATGGTAATGTAAGCCAAATAAGCAAACGTGTCATGATTTGGCACATTCAACATTATTTCTTGCAAAGTTTGCATTACATTGCAAATTCTTGTTTTTAGTTAGATAAGTACGTAACAATACATAAGTAATCACAGTCAACAGTCTAGGTCAGGATGACCGACCGATTAGTGACTAGTCAAGTCTGGGACGTGCTCCTGAGTTAAGGTGAGCCGGACGTTCATCGTCAATCATCAATCATCCGTTGTCCGTCATCCGTGCACCGTTGACCGTGTCGTCGGTGTAGCTGAGGTCTTCTGGCGAAACCCTGCCACCTGCCAGAGAGGAAGTCAGAAGTTATAATCTAAATACCAAGGTATGTCCGAACAAGACAGACGATTTTTTTATGGTACATGGGTATAACAGTACTAAATAATTGAATATGAAATAATTTTAATTTAATTCATTTTATCACGTCATAGGTCAAGTAAAATTTTCGCTTCACAAGTGACAAGTCACAATACCAAAGGCAGAAATGGCTCAAGCACCAGCAGCAGCAAACCATCCCGCACCAGGAGGAGCCGGCTTTCCAGTCAGTTTGTATGTTTATGACTTAAGTCGTGGAATGGCTCGTAACATGAGTCTGGCTCTTCTGGGTAAGTATTCGTACTAGTCACTAGTCGTTAAATATGAGTACCTATCAAGATAGTTTTTCGCTGTGTAGCTAACAGTACCTTACATTCTTAGCTAAAATTCTCTGTCATCTGTTGCTTTAATTCTGCGGGCAATCGGAGAAACATAACATAACCTATCTCGAATTAAGAAAATCCTTTGCGAGCGTTTTAAACCTAATCGTTGACTATACCGTAACCTTAATGAATTGAATTCAACAACACTATCCTAATGCGTATATTTACTGGTTAGTGTATTCGTCGATTTATAACTATAACAAGGTCGGCTTTAGGCAGAATTGCTGATAAAGCATTGAGACATCCCCCCCTCCTAGCCAAACCCAAGTGAGTGTTGCCAATTTCAATGAATAGCGTTCCTAAACTTTAAAAATCGCCATGCTATGTCCAGAATGGACAAAATACAACCGGTTCCACACGGAGACGGAAATTCGGGTTTTCCCAAGGTGCTTACAAGAAATAGTCTTGGAAAGAGGTTACTGATGTACATGTTGTCCGAAGCGTTGCCAAAAATATAGGGTGACCCTTCCGTGTGCGCGTATCGGTTTTGATGCATTGGCCGTCTAGTGGTGGGATTTATTTTTCCTGAACCTGAAATGCTATTTAATTTCGGGAAATATATAAACCTGCCATGAGAAAATAGAATCTGCCATGAAAAAAGAAGACTTGTGCAATAAGTCTGCATGGCAGTAAATTTGATTTTAGTCAGGTTAGGTTAGGTT
>JAQFYT010002534.1:0-12660 GCA_034694925.1 Ceratophysella denticulata
TAGTTAAGGTTTAATTTTATCTTTCAGAACCTTCCTAACCCAGCTGTATAATAATTTTGAGCAAAATTGGTTAAATAATCGGACAAAGTCCTAAGTCGTTAGGAAATTAATGGTATATCTTATTATATATGTATTATATATGTATATATTGATGAATTTCGCACTTTAAATCGTTCTTGGACACAATGGGTAAAGAAAGTGCGATCTATGGAATTTTAAAATATATTACACTCAAATACGAAAATTAACGTAATTAACCGACGTTCTAATAAATACTTATTAATTTTTCGTCATACGAAATGAACGAATGATCTACCGAATTTTAAAGATATTTCTCTCTAATGAAAACTAGAGTTTAAATTGACCGGCGTTTTATTAAATATTTTTAATATTTTTTTTTGTAAATTTTCAGGAGGAACCAATGCGATTCCACTACAGAATCTACGATCGACCTGTCAAAAGTCTCACAGCACGCCCTGGCGTCAAGAGACCCGCCCCAGCCCTCCTGGACGACCCACCCCATGACGATGACCCCGCTCCTGGCCCACCCAGCCGCCCCTCCATGACCTCCCCCACGAAGCACCCGCGGCTAGGGAGTAGCAGCAGTGCTGGGGCGACCACAGGCAGTTCCACGACCACCACAACGACCACGACTTCCACGACGGGGAAAGGCTCCACAAAGGCCGCTGCCCCAGGCCCCCCACCCACACCCCCAATCCTCCGTACCCGGACTTCCACGGGCGGGGAGGAGGCGGAAATGTCTTCCTCATCCTCCTGCAAATCTCCGGACAGAAAGGTCACGACCTCAACTTCCTGTTCCTCATCTTCCGAGAGCCCTGGGTCACCGCTCAAGATCTCGATCCGGACCGAGGACGGCAAGCACCATCACCACCATCATCACCACAGGCACCGCCATCATAAGGAGAAACATAAGCGGAAGTCCAAGTCTAAATCGAAGGATCGGGACAAGGACAAGGATCGGGACAAGGACAAGGAACGGGACAAGGACAAGGAACGCTATAAATACAACGCCCATCCGAACCCGAATCAGAGCCAGACCATCAGCGTGAAACCAGGTAAGCATCATCACCACCATCATCACAGGCACAGGAGTAGCAGTAGCGCAGGGGTCTCTCAATCCACCCCCGGGGTAGATCCCGCACCCACCCCCAAACCAAACAGCGTTGGTAACGGGACCCCGGTTGTAGGCGTGGCCCCAATGGTGAAACCCAGTATTTCCGCTAACGGTTCCGGGAATAACAGTCCGGTTCCGGTCCAGAAAATCCTGGAACGCCGTGGTTCCGGAATTCAAGTGAAGCCTATTGCCATTCCGGCTAAGAAACCCGGTAAATCTGGGAATCTAAATCTTCCTGACACGGTTCATCTCCAAGTCCCGAAATCCGTGACGCTCATTCCCGTGACTCCTGGTGGAAAGGTGGCCAATTCGAGGCCAGAGCCAGTGAAGCGGACAAGCTTACCAGGAACGTCTCATACTTTTACCCATCCGATTACGAATAAGTCATTGCATCAAATTACGGTCACGGAAGTCCCGCCGCCGCCCAAGACCGCCAGTCCCGCCAATACTACACCGAGCTCCAGCAACAGTGTGAATATGAATAATAATGCGAATAGTATCACGATTGAGAAGTGCTCTCCAAATACGACTAGTCACAGTCATAACTCTATGCCCACGAGCAAACAGTTCAGTGGGCCAGGGAGCATGGAAATCACTAAAATCTACTGTGACAATAAGTCTACGGCTGGGTCATCCGGGGTCAAGAGTGTTTTTGATACTCAGCAAGGAAAGAAACTGAAAGGGTTGGATATTAGCATTAGCCCGAGTGGTGGGAACAGTCACGGGCATAAGGGATTCGGTGGTGGGCGGAAGTTGGAGGAACTCAGCACACCCTTCCCACCCAAATTGAATCTGAGTAATTTACCCAAAATCCCCGGTGTTTCCATTCTGCCCCAAGCTATTCACAATGCTAAACAACAACAGCACCAGCAAAGGAATTTCAATCAAGGACTTAGCATGAGTCTCTCATGTACCAAAATCGGTGAAAATAGCGTACCAAGAGATAATACTAAAATCAATGTCAACCAACGAAAAATGAATGATTCTCCGGTACCGGAGCGGGCTTCTAGTGCTTACGAAGCACTCGGTATGCGGGTCCCATCTCCGCCGAATAAGGACAAGAATGCTGGTACGCGTAACCTGGATATGAGAGGTAAATCAGGCAGTGCGTCCGCTGCAAAGGGATCGGCTACTCCGAAAAGACCGTTTGAAACCGCGTTTCAAGGAAATAGCACCGGGAATGCCAATGCCACCAAGGCTCGGAGAGATTCAGCTGGAAGTTCACAGCCGCCGGCGGAGAAAAAGCGTTCGGCGTCAACTGAACAACACGTGGATAGCCCGCTTGACCTTTCTGGCCGGTCATCCCGCTCCACCCCACCCGGGGACACACGCCCACCCACCCCGGTCCCACCCCCAAACTCGTCTTCCCCGAAACCCAAGGGAAGTGGCCATAAGAGCCCACAAAATTCTTCAGCAGCGGCCCATACGCAGACCATTCTCTCAATTGCCCAAAATCTTGCCCAAAGACAACATCAGCAAAACCAGCAAAATCAACAGAATCTTCAAAAGCTCCAAAACCAGCAGAATCAACAAAATCAGCAACGACCCCGGACAGCCGGATCTTCCCCGCCAAACATCCCGCTTCCCGATCAATCTCCACCAAATAACCCTTTCAATCATCCCTTGAATAACCTTATGACCCTCTCAAATGCAGCTTCACAGCTTCACAAAATGAACCACCAACAAGCCGTTGCCGCAGCAGCTCAAATGTCACTCCAGAATTCACCCTTGAATAACTTAGTAGCTGCAGCTACGGCGGCGGGATATGGAACCGGTAGTTCACCGCCGATTTCTCCCGGCAACGGTGTCGGGTTACCGCCGGGCTTACTCCAGCATTTTAACCATCATCACCATCTCAATGCTATGAATCAACTCATGAGTCCAACTACGGGCAAGGGACCGTTGGATTCTGGGATTTTTGGGAATCTCGCTGCCGCTGCAGCCGCTGCTGGACTCAATGGCCGATTATCCGGTTACCCACATGGACCTGGGGCAATCAGCCCACCGCTCGGACTCCAGAATCCTTATTTCAATCCAGGACCGCTTCATCCTCGACCGTCACTCCGGATTCCGAGTGTTCCGCCGGCAAAATTGAACCATTCCGCGAGTGCCAAGAGCTCTGCGGTGACCATTGGATATAATGCCCTGAAAGCACCGGCTAATAAGGCACCTAAGTTCAATGGGATTTCGGTGAATAGTTCCAGCAACCCTAATTCATTCGTAGCGCCGAATTCTATTATCCCGATCAGCAAATCGGCTTCTGCTTCTTCAACAGCAACTTCAGCAGCTACCACGACGAGTACGGCGAGGAACGGCGGAATTCCAAATAGCATGAAAATCTCGAATTTCCTCCCACCCAAATCCACGTCGAGCACAAATCCAAATACAAATGCTACGATTACGAGCAGTATTTCGTCTTTGGGCAAGTTCTTAAACATGAGCACGGACTCGATTCATGGGAGCAACAATGGCCTCAAGGCCAGTAGTGACTCTGATCGATCAAAATCCAGTGTGAAGCATACTGTGAGCTCGCTGGTTCAGCCGAAAATTACGGAAGAAAAACGTGCTAAATCCAGCTCACCAATTCCCAAACCGGAAACACCGCAAGATTCCATCAAGAACGGTAAGAAAGACACGGTTGACAATAGCCGACTTGGGGCCTTGGGTGCGGCCCTCGGTCTGATTCCAGTACCAGTGACCCATGCCCGTGACCCCCCGATTCTGCCTATTCCAGCCTCACAGCCAAGTTTAATCACGCCACAACGCCAGAATCAGGGCTTGCGGACTATCCCGAACCCATCGCTTCTTAGCCGCCCAAGCACCAGCAGCGCTATTGCTAGTACCGTGTCACCTATCAAGCCCACCCCAGTCGCCCCAGTCAATAAGGCTCAGGCTATTCAACTCAACATGAAACTCTGGGTTGATCGACACGGTGGCTGGAAGGACGCGAAATCTTCATCAAATTCTCAGCTGTCCAGCGTCACGGCGGACGTGGTAGTGAAATCCGAACCGGTAACTCCTTTGAAATCCGAAACAGGCCCTACTCCGCCAGCTAAGCATGAGCCCAAATCGTTGAATACAATAGTAAATGGTCTGAGTTTGAAACAAGAGCGTGAGGCGAAGAATATCCAAGCTGCAGCTAAAGGTAAAATTGAGCCGGAAGTACCGGTACCGGTAGCACGAAATACTCAACCTATTCCAACGGCAGAAATTGCTAAAACTGAAGATTCCAATGTCCCAGTGGACACTATGCCTGCCCAGGCCACTTTGGAGAAGAGTGATGATGCGGAAGAAGAAATGGACGTGGACGTAGAGTCCCTGGATGCCGCACCAACAGCTCCAGAAATCGATGCAGTTCCTGAAACAACCCTCGCACAGCTCAAGCCTGAGCAATCAGAGCCTGTAGCGTCGGAAACCCCGAAATTGGAAGAACCTACGCTTTCTCCAGTTCAGGAAGTTATTCCGGTTATTGAATTAGCCAAACCAGAGCCTGTTCTTCCCGAGATTGAGAATTCTAATGCGGCAGATGAAGAAATGGAAATTGAAAAATCTGAAGAAGTCAATGGACTTATTGAGGAAATTCAAATTCAGGAAAATGAGCCATTGGGTGAAATTCCGGTACTAGCTGCAGAATCTGGAGAATCTGCACGGCCCGAGATTGTGCAGGCTGAGCCTGCTGTGATTGAAAATGAAAAATTGACAGCTGACAGTGTTCCCGAAATTAACGGTACAGGAGACTCCGAAGCCATGGAAATATTAAGCGGTGTAAATCCTGACGCAAAAATTGACGCTGCTGAAGTTACTGCTGTTGAAACCGCTGTGTCTTCGGAAATTGAAACTTCAGAATGCATTGATATTCAGGACGCTGCTGTTGTAGAATCTACTGTACTAGAAGCTGTAACTGATAAAATAGAAAATTCGCCAGAGGTACCAGAAATCCCTGAAGAATCAAATTCAGCGAAAAATACCATTCCGAGTGAGCTTGTGATCGTACCGGAAGAACCGGAAATCGCAGAAGCTACCGTGGAATCCTCTGTAAACTCCCCTGAAGCACCGATTGCAGTATCTTCTGCATCTCTAGTACGTGACTTCTTCCCGTATATCATAACGGAGGAAGATTCCTTGGGCGAAAACAGTCCTGCTCTGATCATAGCCGAACCGGAAGACAATAGCGAACCGCTTCCGGAAGAAGCGGAAGAAACACTACCCGAAGAGCTCTCGGAAGAAGCGACAGAAACACCGGAAGAAATCCCGAGCATTGTTATTACATCCCCAAAATCTGAAATTCTGACTGGAGAGAGCATAATTGTGGCTGAGGCTGAACAAGAGCCCGAGTCATCGAAGGGTCCACTGATGATCGATACAAATCCAACTGAACCCGAGTCCCCTCCCTCAACGAGCCCTTCCTCCTCCGTAAGGGTCCGTTCCGAAGGCCCATCCTCCCCAGCCCTCATTGGCTCTCCTGGCTCGGATGCCAAGAAAATGGAAAACTTGGAAAAAGTTGCTGCCGGCCTCCTGGCCTCAGCAACTAATTATAACAATAACACACTACTGTCTACCACTAACCCTGAAAACACTGTTCCGGCGGCCGCCACACCGCCTACCATTACCAATGCATAAATAAAAACCATATGGCCCCAACCCAAATGAATACCTATCCGCTATTTCCTGTGCACGGTGATGATACTATGATGATGCTTTGAAATTTGCTCGAATGCTTGAAATTTGAAATCAGCATTCGGCTTTTAAACCTTAAATCTAACGGTACGTTCCTTCAATGTAAATAAAATGCCATACCAAATATACGTTATAATACGTAAAAAACATACTTGTACTGTAAGTAAAATGTAATCTCGGCTAGACTAGTCTACTTATTTAGGTTAGGTTATTGTTGTTGATGGGAATTCTCACACTCTCACTGTGTACAGAATTTAATGAGGTAAAATGGAGTCAAAGATTGTCCCATGCCTCTTCTGTCATGCATTTTAATGACGTTTTTTGTTCCAATATTACAGTGTACACAGTATAGGTACATAGTATGTATATTAAGTATATAGCTTAATGGTTTATCGTCGTCATAAATCTCAATTTGACTGGTTGAAAATTGAACATTGGGCAATGACGGAAGTAAAACTTCAAATAATCTTAACTATGAGGTGTAGCTTAAGAAGTACATATTGAAGAAGATGCGAGATAAACGTCTTTTTTCTTTTGGTCTGAGGGTGTTTTGATTTGATCTGATATGCAAATATGTGTAGGTAAGTGCATGTAGTCGTAGTAGGTAGGTATATGCACTGAGAAATGTTGTTTACAATGGGATTGGGACGAGCACGTATTTAGGAATGGATTTTAGATAGATAGCTATATGGATGCAGTTTTGTATTCAACGATAATTCAAAAGTGTAGCCAAAGCCAATCCATTCTATTGTTTAGTATACACCGTTATCACAACTTTCTAATTAGGCTGAATGTTGTGAAGACCAGACCACAGACAGAACTCGTAAATATGTAATAAAGTCACAGCATGATTGCAGGTAATGGTAAATTGTAATTGTAATTGTACAAATACAAATTCAATTTGGGATGAATAAACGATCTATTGGCCTGGCTGCAGTAGGTAAGTAGGCAGTAGATCGATGGGTCGGTCAATTATGGTTGGATTTTGGATATTGGATGAGTAAAGAAACCATATGTAATTTTAGCTATGCATTTGCATAGAATTTCGGTGTACATATAGCATATTTTAATCGGAAATCAATATTTTATGAATTAGCTGCAGGTTATCCTACGAATATGCATGTACGAAGGAGTTGTAAATTATTAGAAATTAGAAAGTTTAAATTATAAGTCCATTTTTGGATTAACGGAAGCTATCGTGTAAGGGCAATTGCAATTAGGCATGTTGATTAACCTATGATGAAATATCACAGGCGGTATTTAACGGTAATCAAATCTATTTTGGATTTTATGTAAAGTACTGATGGTCAATCTGGGTATACGTAGCTGGCGTTAAAATTTAACCTTATTGATACTCCTAGGTTATTTGACAATGGTCAAAGCAAAGTATGACCTTTGGTATTTACCAGAAAATAGACGCTGGTCACCAGAAATAGAAAACGTGAGACGGGTCAAGAGCAAAATGCATTTCCGCGGTTTTCACGAGATTTGACCTGCCGGGTTGACAAGATGTGAAGGGAGCGTGCGAGGTTGGCCAAAGACCTTTTCAAAATATTAAATTCATTTAGGTTAAATAAATTCAAAGTTATATTCATTCGGCTGTTTTTACCGCAAACTTAATATTAAATTAACATGTCGGCGTAAGGACGGAGTTATACTTGTACAGGTGATCGAGACTGTGAATACCTATTTAGCTGTTGTATTTGTAGAACAGCAAACTAATCCTATTTGGAATGTAAACTGTATATAAATTGTACTGGTATTTTGTGTACAATTTTAGCCAAAAATCCAAAGAAATCGAGTTGTAAATAGTAACCATGGTTTAAGATATTTAATTTATTGTATGTCTTAATCTTAATAATTGTCTAGAATATAGTCTTGTACAGTGTTATTATGGCTTTAGCATTAGAAATTCGTGGAATGGATTGCCCTGGGTTTGTCATAATGTACAATTTACTACATACGAGAAAAATGTCGGTGCCCGTACCCAAACCAGTAAGTTGTAAATTTTTTGGCTTCAGTATAGTGAATAGCAGAAAATCAGAGAATCGAAGAAGCTGTTTGTCCTATCTCCTATCGTCCTATATGGTTTCGGTGTATGTTTACTTGAAATTGAAATTTCAAAGTTCGATTATGTGTTGTGTTTTAAATTCTGTTGTGGGAGTTATCGTATGCGAATTGACTACTAGTTAATTTAAATAAGACTACTTTTAAGATATTTAGGTATTAGAAATGCTTCGATAGTGTGTAGACATCATTTAGTAAATGTAGTTAACTTAGATTTTAAATTAAGAAAACTTAGGGCAAGTATGTCATTTTAGGAATATAATCAATTTTAAAATTTAAAATAAACTAATTTTACGTCGTGACCCGTGATTTTCGTGGAGTACTGTGTTGAATTCATTGCGCTCCGCTAAAAGCTGCAGGGTGCCTTTCCTTAGCGCCAACAGGCGTTCAGTGCCACACGCTCGTTAGCGCTAGTTTCTTAGAATCAAAACAATGGATTCATTAGCGTCACACGTTCGTTTGCGCCACACTATCTTAGAACCACACATTCCTTTGTCCTTAGCGTCACACGTGCCTTAGCACCACAAGTTGTTTAGCGCTACGAGTTCGTTAGGGCCACACTTTTTTTAGAACCACACGCTCGTTAGCGCAGCAAGTTGTTTAACGCCACACTTTCTCAAGAACTACAGATTCATTATTCCTTAGCGTCACACGTTCATTAGCGCCACACGTTCATTAGCGCCACACGGTCATTTTGCGCCACAAGATGTTTAGCGCTACGAGTTCATTAGGGCCGCGCTTTCTTAGAACCACACTTTCTTTAGCGCCTCACGTTCATTTGCGCCACACTTTCCTGGAACCACACGTTTCTTAGTCCTTGGCGTCACGCGTTCGTTAGCGCCAATATTTTAGTGCCGCACTTTAAACTACTTTATTTTAAAGCACGTGTGACATTTAAAGAATACGGCTCTAATGAACGTGTGGCGATAAGGAACTCAAGCCATCACGTTGCATAGATAGGAATATATGTATGCTCAAAACCGGGTATCGGGTATCTTCGAACTTTTTACAGTTTTTCCAAGACTGTTCTTTTGTTAAGGAATATAAATTTTCATCACCAAGTTCTGTGTACAGATTCGAATCCATTTTTTAGGGAATGCGAAGGGGAAAGTGTCAAAAGAAAAAAAAAGGCTTGGTTCGTAACTTTCCTTATAGTTCTTGTACACAATAATGCGAGTACATATCTACTACCCTTTCGTTTTACTTGGGAACAAGTTCTACTCTGTATATTATGTCTCCGGTGGGCCCCGTTGTGTATCCGGATCCGGACCTGTCTCCCTCCACTGTGTGAAACAGAGCTTAGAAGTGTCTGGGGAACAATTTGACACCAGCAAAATTTGGTTATGTTAGGCGGATTCAAAGGTAGAATTATGTTAGGTTAATTTAGACACCCATAAAGAAACTCAGCAGGTATATGTAGTTAACGCTTGCAATTTGTGAAAACAATGTAACAAAGATTTAACTAAACGGTAACGTCGATCAGAAATTTTGGTCAAAAACTATATAAATGGTCCCAAATAATCATATTCAGATCAGTTTTTTATTAAGTATGGGGAATATTTTAATACTTCTATAAAAAAGCTGCAACACCCTATAAATAGACTTCACGTTTAATGCAAAGTTTCCTACAAGTTAATGAATCTTACTACACAAAGCAACTGAATTGACTACAGGTTAATTTACTACAACAAATATATATAAAAAATTACCGTGTACACATAGTCTGTTGAACAGGTAGTAGTACCGCAGATAAGTTTGAAAATATAATTATTTAAAAAACATGCACAAGTACATGAAGAATCTTCATGCACTTAAAGATTTCCTCCATTCCGTCGTATTTAAATTGACCTTCCATACAAAATTTTTAAATTGACTTGACTTAGGTAACATTTTTCAGTTTTGTTATCTCATCATTGCACGGTACAGCTGAATGATGCGCTGCCCTCCCTGAATTGCGTGGAAGTATGGTCTATGTATGTAGTACAACCACCAGTACAACTCCGAAGTTTGACTGTTATTTTTCAGTAGATACTACAATTATGCATTGCAATATAGGTATATTTTGACACACTTTGCAGTTATAGCTTATTTTGCGACCTGGAACTCCGCTCCGTAGTTGTCACCACAGTTCTTCCACAGCTTCTCGATTTTGCCGAAATTCAGAGCTTCCTTTCCGATTACAAAATTAAACTGTAGTCAGATTCAGTTGATCTGTGTAGTAAGATTCCTTACCTTGTAGGGAACTTTGCATTAAACGTGTAGTCTGCAATAATTATAGGATGTTTCAGCTTTTTTATAGGACCATTAAATGGTACCCTTAAATATGTGGATGCATTGTGTTTCGGCATTGATCAGTATATTTTACGAGATACGCGCATTAAATGGTCATATTAATGTATTGATAGTTGATGGTCATTAGCATGATAGCAGAAAATGTCGCCGACCGCATAAATATTACATTTTTACTCGTAACATGCTTAAGGTGGTACCTTAGTCCAAATACCAAAACACGCCTTACCATGTGTAGTAACAAAAATGAAGCAAAATTAATAACCTATCGAATTAATACCATACGACTGTCATTTATCTTGGTAAATCCTGAGAGAAAATCTCATCTATTCTGGAAAAGTTCCAGGCTTAAGTACGAAAATACAGAACTTCTCGAAGACTCATTCGGGGGATCCCTTCTTGCGGAGCGTGTCTCCCTCCGTCACCGTAGAATCTCTATATGTAGTATATAGCGATATAACCTCGACATCATGAGCCTAGGCAAAATATATCGGGTAACGAAGAAAACGCCAAGCCAGAGATTCAGATCCGAATATCCGACCCCCGAATTTGGTTTATGTTATGGGGAACGTAACGAGGGACCAGCCGAACCCAAGCTACTGTACAGATACGATACGGTTTGGCTTGGCTGTACGTGTTCAGGGACCATAGGATGCCTGGATACAGGGCTCTCCGGTGTTCCAGGTTCCAGCCAAGCCAAAATACCCGTTTCTCCAGGAACTCCAGACTTTGGGTGGCTGTGGCTGTGTTGGAGGCATTTTTTTTGCTTCGTTGTTGACTTGACGCTCTGGGTTTCTGAACCTTTGTATGTCTTGGTGCATTGGAGAGCCCTACTGGAGAGAAAATTGACGCCGACGCCGGAGAAAATGCTATTGATTTTCTCTTTCCGTCCTTCCGTGGGTGCTTGGGTGAAAGTGCGGAGGAGAAAGGGCATTTGAAATGACGCAGGCAGAAGTTACCCACCTACGTAGATACGCGTATACACAAAGTTTGGCATTGGCACGAGGCTTAGGGCTTTTGATGGGTTTGAACAGTTGAACTTCTCAGGGTTACCTCAGACGGATTTAGTGGGAGTTGAAGGATTCTTCGAACCCCCGTCATGGACTTCCTTGTGTTTGGGTTTGGCAAAGCTAGAGCTTCAGAGATACGAAATATATACACCTATGTACGTAGCATGCTTTTTTCTCGTATCAAAAATACGGCGAGAATCTGAATCGGATCCACGGCAGACCAGACTTTGCCTGTACGCTGTATATGTTTATTATATCCTGTATCCCTGAATCTCATGAGAATAGAGCGGGGGACACAGGTGGAAAATCGATTAGACTAATAAAACCTTCCCATGAAGGCTTTATCTATGTAAATTATACATTGGTTTAGAAATTTTGGTTGACCATAGAGGCATTATTTTTGTGTATTTTGTACGAAATATACGAGGGCTGTTCATTAAATAATAAGAAAACTATGTTCAAAATTCTGTTTCTCCAGATTTGCAATACTTCGAAGGATAAAATTTTTACTAAACTGAGCGGATACACATTTATGCCTGACTTTTTTAGGTTCTAACCGAAATCAATTTGTTAACGAGCTGTCAAATTTTGAATATTTGAAATATTGCCGGATATATCGTTATCGCAAGTTTTCTCATTTTCATTTAATTTGCGAACAGCCATTGTATATATTAAAATTAGGCTAGGTTCCATACCGCACAGAAATATCTGTTTAATTTCAAATTGAAAAATTGACAAATTATTTAAAAATTCAGATGTGTGTTTATTACTCGTTTCTTCTGTAGTAACTTCGGATATACAGAGTGTAATAAAAATTCGGTTATTGTAAAGGCTTCTGTGTCTGTTTTTCCTGTGGGTAGAGTGCAGTAGGCTCGACTGAGGCCGTGGCTTTAATTGAGCGGGTGGAAGGTAATGCGAAGCTTTGGCCCCTATGTCCTGTCCCTCAGCTAAGGTAGCTCTCAGGGGATTCGGAATGAAGAGGGCAAGAAACGAAATGAATAAAGCCACCAAACCAAGCCAAAGAACTTGGAACTTGAAGGAAGATTGCATAACAATAACAAAAATCCTCCTTACAAGGAAAAGTATTACATTGTTCTCTTGACTTGCCCTGCATTGTAAATTGGGATGGGACCAGCCGTGTAGCCGAGCCTCTGCAAGCCAAAGCGACGAGACAGACATAGACAGACCCACATTGTCTTGGTACATAGGGTTTGTTTTTGTTACATTGCAGAGTGCATAGACGGTCTTGGCTTGATTAGTATTCGTGATGATGATGAAAGGAAAATATATAAACGTGCCATGAAAAAGAAGACTTGTGCAATGAGTCTGCATGGCTGTAAATTTGATTTTAGTGAGGTTAGGTTAGGTTAAAACGTTAGCGGACGAGATTGATCTGTTCTACGGGTTAGGTTAGATTTTTGAAATACACAAATGACCAACAACTAACCTAACCTTTGGAATTATAGGCCAATTTTACTTATT
>JAQFYT010002535.1:0-12659 GCA_034694925.1 Ceratophysella denticulata
GGCTCCATTCTTGCGGGCTGGAACTGTGCACATTAGGTACATGAGACATACAGAATGAAAACGTGCATATAACTTAATTTCTCCGATCCAATGACTTCTTAAGATTACAAACAGACTTGTATTATCAATTAACATTACGCTTACCGGGCCACATTTGATACACTTGGGACAACCACATCCTGGACACGTATTCGAGGATATGAGCCATAAACTGATTCCATTTGTGAAAAATCTCTTCCTGCATCCTGGGGAAAGAATGATTTCATACATTAGTTGTTAATCAAACATCTTTGATGCGAAAGTGGAAAATCAAACATTATTCGCGTTTTTCAAATACCTAATGATATTCACTCGGCTGTCGCCCGTTCAAGCCGACTACTAGCATTAGTTTTTATTGCAAGTTACATGTACATTTCAACTGAATCTGACAATAAACTACCGGAATCAACCATATAAATTTGTATCTCCGTGTAGTGTGTTGTAGTAGGCAAAATACAAATTATAAAGAAAATTATAAATCGCTATTTTACTTACATCAGCTGTGGATTCTTCCTGATGAGGAAAGCTACTTCCAAGATAATTTCTCCAGTCCAGCAAGAAGTTTCGTTTTCGTCAGCCTCACCTTCAGTATTGAGATGGGGTACGACAACCTCAATTCCTGTTTCCGAGTTTGACAAGTACTTAACAGTTTCAACACGTTCAGCTAAACCGGACATTTGTGGTATCATAACTTCGGCATTGGTACAAGTCATGAGCTGAAGTAGGACAATAATATGTTGTTTGTCCTCATCAGCTTCGGCGCCATGAAGAAAGCCCTACAATATACAATACACATAAATTCAAACTTGTATTCAGAAGACATAAATACATAAATACAAGTATGTACTTACAAAAATGGATGTCAAGTAACGCGGCTTCATCAACTCATTTATGAAAACAATCTCTGGACGTCCTTCGATCAAACCATCCGACCGAGAAATTGAACTGGAACTACAGATAAAATAATATACTAAATAATTAATCTAGAATACTACAAAATATTATCCAAGTATTAATCAGAAATTCAAGCTTACCATTTCAACAAAGCATCAACAATCCCAAGAAGTAGCTTTAGTTCTGATACACAGGTCAAAGGTTCGTTCGAAGCAATAAGGATCTCAAACATGTTTTGAATTGTACGCTCTAGCCGAGAATTACTGCAGTATTTGAGTATTTTGGCAAACGCCACTTTCACCTCCACAGTAAATGATGTCGAATTCATTATGATCGTGAACAGTGCTACTAGTTTTTCTTGAACTACGTAAGAAACCTTTCTGCATGTCAAATGTCAATAAATAACTATTAAATTAAATTCCCTCAAATGTACTGTGTTCTGCTTTAGATACAGCAAACATGACTGTAACTTACACATTAGCCAGGGCATTCAGAATAAATCGTAAGTACAGGCTTCCATTCAGCTCGATATCCCCAATCATCAGAATTACATCTCGCAAACTTTGCTCGACAATAGTTAAGGCTCTTACCTGAGGGTACTTGGTGGATCTCACAAGATGGTCAAAGAATTCAATGACATCACTGAAACGGAGTACACAATAACTATAAAAATTCTATCCAAATCCATTCAATATCCTATTGTAATTCGGTACTAACTTGAAAAGTCCCAGGTCACAGGAATGCATGCTCTGCATTACAAGAAAGTCCACGTCAGCCCGAATAATTGCAAACGGAATCGAGCACATCGTTTCATAGTGAAAGTTGCTTGCGGTCATTCCTGTCTTGATGTTAGTCTCATAGACTCTTAGAATGCATGTAAGGACTTGGACCCCGAGTTTCTAAAAAATTAATTTCATACGTACTTCGAAAGTTAACCGGTTTACAGTTTTTGTTCGGTCAAGCCGCACACAAAAATATAAAAATACGCTAAGGCTGAGGCACCGTTAACTTTAATTATTTACTTTAATTTACTTTAATTAAGTAAATTCAACACTACAGTATATATAACTAACCTGCAGTCCTGACGAACTTGAACCTAGAACAATGCGAAAGGCATTGCAAAGATGAGCACCTGAACTTTGGAATGCGGAGAAAACTGCATTTTCTGATTGAAACACTTGTATCAGGAATTCTGTAGAGAAAACACGGACCGAAAATATTCTATAAAAATATCATGAGCCGAAGTACGTAATTAATATTTTTGGTGTAAATAGGATTAGGTCGTACGCATTATTGCACTCATTAATGATTCGGACCGCGTCTCCTTCAAAATTCTAATCACGTCAACAGTTATTTTATGAATACTAGGTAGAAAGAAACCAAGTGGTCCAACTTTCTCTCCGATCACAAGATTAGAAAACTGGCTTTGGACAGATTGATTCACGGTTCTCTTCAAACAGCTCGTGAAAAAACCGTAGATTTTCTCAACTAACTCCTCATCTTTCTTCAATGTCCCGATTGTAATGCACAGATTTGGAAGCACAACAGATCCTAAAAATTACAAAGAAAATAAAAGGCAATCAACCAAAAAATAAGCCATTCTCGCAGTTAGGGTAAAAGATTAAAGATTGGAAACTGCTTTCACTGGAGAAAGTTAAAAGTCGGACTAACTGTAAACTTCTGATTCATTAAGCCTTAAATACGTTGAACTTGAATGGAAATTCTTACGTGTAGCTAGCTTATCATTTCAATATATGTATATCGTATATTTCGTGATACTGACTGATCACATATTTAAGTTTGCTAAACACCCCCGTCGTGGTGTGAAGTGTGAATCGCATCATATGATTCATTACTGAATAATTTGATAACCATGTCGTTTCCTCATTTACTTTATCAAACTGTCAAATACCACAGAAGAAAACTATCTGTGTTGGCGTTGGCAGACCATTAACCTACGACGGAAACTTTATCATTGAAACTTAGAAAAAACTGTACGTTTCGTGAATAAATCCATCGGGAGCACAGGTGTGGAAGCTATTACGGACTGATGCTCATTCATATTTATAACTAAAAACTGAACCCATGAACTCGAGAAAACAAGCATCTCGCTGTTTTACCTTGTGTTTCATGCTCCTTTCGTTTTTTTTCTACATTCTTCACTTTTCCGGTAAATGTAAATCATCACACCATTTTTCTGCCTACAAATTCTCTCCGACTCGAGCGGAGGATATTAATCATTTTAATCAAGAGTCATTTTGTAGTACACTTTCACTTACCATATTTTCGGAGAAATATGTCCAAACATTCATCCTTCCGCAAAGTCCCCTGGAGCCACTCGATCGACCACAGGGTTGGCTCCAGTTTCACCTAATAGAAACATGAATTATTGAGCACACAGTAACAGCAACATTTGTTTTCCTAGGCAGAGTTAGGAGTTGTGAAAATATCAATAATTTATGTTCGGACCATAGCTAGAATCCTGGAATGGATAATTTGCAAAGCTTCCACCTACCCGAGTTCCTGAAGGTAATTACTTTTCATTAGTCCTACTCGTTAAATTAAGGACCGGAATAATAATAGATGGAGAGATATGTACACAATCAAAATCCAGGACATGAGTTGGAACAAGGGATAGGGCATTAGGGCTCAAGATACTCTAATTTCATTTTAAGTGCCTAATAAAGCACTCGTTAATGCTACAAGGCACCACGAAAGAGGGTTCATAAAAAGCCATACTTCATGTTTCATAGAAATAGCTTTTGCTTATAGATAGGTACGCCATTCCGGTTTGTAGTCGGGTACTTCCAATCTTTTCATTGTTCTAACGCTGCACGTAGATGACAGTAATTTTATTACATAGGAAAATCAAGTCACGATAGTTTGGTCCCCAGTTACATACTCAATAAGGAAAAGTAGTAGGAGGTACGAGATCTATAAAATCCCAGTAGTGAAGACTTGCCATGAACATATACACTATACACATTGAATACGAATCACGTTTCACGCTTACTCGTTACTGTTACTAGCTCGTAGTACAGCTAATACTAATGGAATTAACCGTTACGATACGAACGACTAGGCTATTATTGCTCCGTCTGCTCTACACTGTCAACCACAATATTTTTGCATACTCTTTCAAGCCTAGCACTTAGTTAGGCTACGTACACTAACGTATATCTGTACGTATATATATAACTAAGTTTAAGACAAGGATATCGCCTATACAATGTGAAATATTCTAAAGTTAGAGAATATAGAGCAGAATTGGAGCAGAGAGCCGTGTATTGGCTTAGCTCAACTAAGCCAAGTTAAGCCAATACAAGGGGCGAGGGCCATGAGACTCGGTTAGGTACACCGAATTAGAATCCGAAATCCGACAAACGGGAAACTTAATCCGAACATGAAAATATAAAAATTGAGAATACGAAAGTACAAAATTCCAGCCAGGCTGGCATGCATGAGTCAGAGTGGTGAAAATCGAGTACAATTGCTCTGTCTCTTTCATTTCGTTTCAACGGGATAACGCGCTCTTGAAAAACGAGTTTTTCATAGTGAATGCCGATTTGGGATTTTATGTAAAAACTAGAAGAATTTCGAGCCACGGTTTACGGCTATGACACCCTCATGTAATCGTCCGATGTCTGCTATTACAATAGGGATATATTTAAAATCTGTATGTAATGTGGATAAATATGTAGATAAGTATGTAGTCTTGCTCCCTAAAAGTTCTGTCTAAAACTTTGATGTGAAACTCATACTCAAGGCTCATTCCACAAATAAACCACCGCTCAAGGGAACACAGAATATCCTATTCCCTTCACTAACAGAATATTGAAATCCAGAGCATTTTCCGGCATTTGCACTTTGGATTAGCTAAGCGAACAGCGTCAAATAAATCGACATACCTACTGTACCATACACTAGTCTGAGTCTGTTAGGAGCTATAAGTATAATCTAGAACTTCACATTCCTAAATTCTTATATAAATACACAGATCCACGTCCACGTCATCCGACGGGACGCCTTTTGCCATTGAATCTGAATTCTTCATTCAACTTCATCGCATTTAGCAGCGTAAAGATTTGGAACATGGAACATGAGTCACACAATGCCATTAGAATAAAAGAGCGTAGTATATTTAACAGATGAGTCGACGTACCTGGTTAACAACTTTGTCCACAAGACTTTCCATGAGTTCAAAATCATTCGTATTACTTAGCTGGACGAGAGCTGAAAGAATTAGATATATGATATTTGCGAGGCGTTAGATATTTTCAAATAAATTATAATTAAACTATTTGTTTGCTAACATTCCGTAATCAGGTTCACTGCCTCCGGAAAGTTGGTCATGAACGTTTTGGCTTCTGGAAATTCGAACAATAAGCAATTAACACAAATCCGAGCTGAGATATGTTTTCTGCACAGCTATCTTATTTGTGCTGTGTTTTCGTAACACCAAAAACTTACCAACAAGTACGTTTATAACAGAATACAGAGCATCTCGAGAACAAGCTCCTTCGCCAAATGTTTGTGGGGTCATCAAAATTGAATGCAAAATCCGGTAATTGTGAATAATATCCGCTGAAGATGGATCTTGGAAGTAGGCACTTCGGATTTTATTGCAAACGCAGAGAACGCAAATGCCGGATTGTCCAGGTCCACCATTTTGTAAAAGTGCTCTAACCGGATGCCCACATTGACCTTGCTGAGAATGCATTGAGAAGCCACGAGAGGACTGAAAGTCCATTGATGAGGTTGAAGATAATAATTGACAAGACAATTGCTGTTGCTGATTAGTAAACGTTTGGGATGACTGAGTATCTTGTGTGGAATGGATTTGTTGAGATGGAATCGGAAAGCATTGTGATGACTGGAAATTCTGTGAATTACCGAAGCCTTGTGAAGATTGGAAATTCTGTGAATTACCAAATCCTTGTGAAGACTGGAAATTCTGTGAATTGCCAAATCCTTGTGAAGACTGGAAATTCTGTGAATGGCCAGATTGGAAGTTTTGCGTATTGTGGAAGGTGGAGTGTAATAAAGCTTGTGCACGTGGGAAATTCTGAGAAGAAATATCTTGCGATGACATCAAATTCTGGGATGATGGGAATCGACCACCAGCACCGGCTTCACCAAATACGTGGGACGGATTTTGGGACCGGGATCCAAAATTGTAATTCTGTGACATTGTATTGGAATATCTCGATCTTTTTCCTCACGGTTCTGCAATCAAAAAAATCCTTTTGAATAATAATTTTAAACAATCTAAATTATCATAACATAGATTATAGCGCTGCTGTGTCCGACTTCAACAGTCTTCAATCTTGAATTTTATTGAAGCACAGCATTATACGCTGCAATGGATTAAGGCTGGTAGAAAATAAAAATTGGGAGCCGAAATAACGCGCGATCGCATAATTATTTCTAACCGAAGCTGATCATTAAGCTCCGCATGCGATCCCGATCCCTAATCGCACACCATATCAATACCAAAAATAGTAAAATCCAATATAATAGTTTAAATACATACTTATATTGTTAGTATAAATATACATACTTAGTTTATATACATAGTACAGCCTGAGATAAGATGTACAGAGTTGTCGCTATCTGTCACCTAACCCAAGTCGGTAGGTATACGAAAATACTAATACGTACCGCATGTTCTAAATTTTGTAACAAGCTTTCTCGGTTCTCGGTCCGTTTAGTACGTAAGAGATAAAGCAGGGCAGGGAATACGGGCTCATTTTTTGGCACTCCGCCAACTGTCCCAAAAATGGCATTAGGCTTTTAGACGAAGAAACGATATACCTACTGAAAACCGGGTAGACAGGAAGGATGAGGAGGATATGTGAACTTAGCTTGGTGTAATAGAACGGGTATTATTGGTACGGGAGAATGACGAGACCCCGGTTTCACCAATTACACTCCCTGTCCTAGAATACAGTACTAGTCAGGCTTTAAAACCCACTTTCAATTCAGCACTTCGCTGCAGAACAGCTTTCGATCGTGTAAGTCGTCCACGTATATTTTTAAACATTTTCCCAGTCCGTCTATAATACCTATACCTACATCCATTTACACGGATTTAGTTAATTAGTTATAACCTACCGCAATAATTAGAAATAAATTAAATTTTACGTTGATAACCCAAGCGACGTGTTCAGATTTAAATTGCGGTTTAATTAGGCTCTAGCACTAAGCATACACATGGAGCCCTGTTTCAAAAAATGGACGCTGCCAGTGAAGTGATTGCATCCGGCATCCGGAACAATAAAGAGTCATGATAAAAAAGCAAAGAGCCAAGGAAAAGTCAAGTGAAAGTTAAAACAGAAGCTGAAATCAATCTCCTAATGTAAAATTGGAATTGAACTCTGTCTGCATGTGTATGCTCAAGTGCTGCTGCAAGAATACATGGACGCTCCGCTTGGGCAAGTCCGAAAAATCGGGCTTTTAGAGAAAATTAATATTTTCAGCATCTATTTTGCTCATATAGGAAAGCCCAGGGCTGTTCATCTCGAGTGCTGTTCGTCATCTTCCCCACCCCAACAAGTACAGGAAAAAAGTCGTCGTCGTCAGTCGTCATTAGTGGTTTTGATTTCGAGTCAAGATGGTGATAGAAAAGAAGTCCGTTGGACCCGATCCGGATCCAACTGAATACTTGTTCGTCTCCCTTGAGCAGAAGAGAATTGATCAAACCAAGGCCTATGATCCCAAAAAGGCTTGCTGGGTACCAGATGAGAAGGAAGGCTTTGTTCTTGGTGAGATCAAGGGAACAAAGGGTGACTTGGTCACCGTAGGTATTCCGGGTGGAGAGGTATGCATTGTCCCACCAACTCATTACTTACTCTCGCTTTCAACAATATGGCCGTACTTCTTATTACCTATGCAAAAATGATTGATCTATCATTACCGCGCATTCTCCAAGTCTCGACTCTGGAATATTTAATATTTTAAACCCATTTATGGACCATCGACCATGGATCGGTCTCTTTTCAGCTTTAGTGGATCCTGCAAACACTGACAACGTTATCGTATCCGATTTTCTAAAAAATTCGTTGTATCATTGCACTAAAATTAATGCTTACTTATATTTTCAACCATTTAATTTTTTGTATCATTTTCAATAATTTAAAATTTCAGTGCAATTTGATTTAAACTTTAAATACCTACCACAACGCGATTGACTGTTAACAGGAGAAGACCCTTAAAAAGGAGCTCGTAGCCCAAGTCAATCCACCTAAATACGAGAAAATTGAAGACATGGCAGATATGACTTACTTGAGTGATGCAGCCGTTTTGCACAACTTAAAGCAACGTTATTACGCTAAACTAATTTACGTGAGTACTGAGTTTGTAATTATTCAATTATTCTTTCTCTCTCTTCATCAATTTAGGAAAAAACCTTCAAACAAGATCTAGTCCAACAAGTGAATCCACCCAAGTATGAGAAAGCTGAGGATATGTCCAATTTGACATACCTCAATGACGCTTCAGTGCTTCATAACTTGAAACAACGTTACTATATTAAATTAATCTACGTAAGTCTTAACTCCGCCCTTCGTAATGCATTTGGCTGTTCTCAATTCAATTATAACTTTGCTTGAGTTTTATGCATGATATATGAAAATCCAATAATCCTCATGAATGTCTTCGTTTTGAGCCCGTTGCATGCTTTCTATTTGTCATCTTATTTCTCTCTCGTTTTTTGTTTACGTATACACTTAACTTAATTCACTAATTCCGTACTTCCTTAACGTTAACCTCTGCCTGAACAACTTAATTTAATGTTTCTGTATAACGTAGATAACCTAATTTTTAATGTTTATCTAATTTATAACCTTATAAACATCTATCAAAGCATGAAAACCGTTTTTTGATGTCTGCATGTCGTTCTGCTTGTGCTCTTGTCGAAAACCTCACTACGGGAATACAATTCACTTGTGGATAGTGACCTAGACCCGAACTAGATGTTAGATATTAGATTTGTGAAGTCCTCGTCAGAATTTAGACAAAATCAAACCATATAGAAATGGTCCGTTTTCGTTTTTCGTCCATTATTTAATGTGCATTTCCATGTTAGTACCGTGTTTTCCCTGTTCTGTGACAAATAATGTGATGCAAGGGTACCTAAAAGTACAGTACCCATCAAACCCAGCTAATATTAAGTGTATGATAATGACTTAACTAGATTTAATAAGTAACTGGTATGATGTGACGAAGACAAACTGGAAAGATACACACTAAGATTCGAAATACGAACCAAATATCTTGGAACTTCGGTACTGATATGGCTTGCCATCTCGGGGTCGCAAACACTAACCCAAAACCCAACACAAGAACAATGTTACATATGGGTTGGGTTAGAAAAAAGTATGCGATCCCGGGAGCAGACGCTATATCATCCCGGAACTTTGAACACGTCTACGTCCAAGGTTTTAATCACGGACTCCATTCCGTGATTCCTATAGAAAAATTTATAATTATTCAGTTCACGTCACTTCATGCCAGGAGGAGGAAATTCTTGGAGAAGTCTACAAGACTTCTAGCTCTAGCCTTCTAAAGCTCTATGCTCTCTAGCTCTTAACAATCTTTTCATACTCGAGCTAAATGAGAATGAGAGCGCTCAGTCAATATACTAAAATTCATTCTTTCAGAAGAAATAGGGATAATGATGGGCCACGGCCGAGCCATAGCCGTCTTTTTCGAAATGAGCTTTTCGGTTTCTTAAGCATAAGTTAGGCTTACGATGTAAGAAGTAATGTATAGACGTATAGAAGCCTGAACTGAGCAACTAAAGTACTTCTTAAAGTATGCATGATTGCATTCAATTTAGTTTTAGAAAAGTCAAGTCAGGAGAGTAGAGAAATAGTCGTTGGTAGTGTCAGTGTCTATCTATAGACAAGAATGTGCCTCAACTATTTTTGTCTTTTTCTATTCTGAATTGACTTGACTTTTTCTTCTACTCAGGCTCAAATATTTAGAACAGGAACACAGAGAAGAGAAGCATCTCTCTGTTATGTATTATTCCCTCACTTCACAATCCAATCTTCCCTTCGTCAGCATTTCAGCATCCATTATGCAATGGAATAAGATGCTCAAATGAAATGGGCTCATGGCTCCAGTCGTCTTTCCGCGAGCCTTATCGCTCTGCTGGGCAATTATGCATAATTAATTACACCTATTATAAATTTTTGCGCAACATTCGTATGAAGCAAAATCAGAACGAAATTACACCATGAATTTTGTGAACTTCTCCAAGAATTCTGGGTTATTCATATATAGAAGATGAAAGCATGTTTCATCTTCACAAAACTAATTATAGGTATCTAACTATGAATTATTTATGTGGACATGACGTGTCTATAGACTTATTCCGGCCTGTTCTGCGTCGCCATCAATCCCTACAAGCGGTACCCAATCTACACCAACCGTGTCATTAACATCTACAAGGGCAGGAGGCGAAATGAAGTCCCACCGCATCTTTTTGCCATTTCTGACGGAGCCTACTCCGCCATGATGACCAGTAAGTGGGAAAAAGACTTATTAGTTTGAATTCGGCTCATGCATGAAATTTACGGACCGCTAAAATTAGGCTGTCATCCAATCCACACTATCTGCCGATAGGTTTCATGAGGACTTTTCGTGCCAAAAAATTGTTTAAAGCTAGGAAGGTCACGTAGTAGTAGTAGGTATTAGTACCAGTCTCAAAATTCCACCCGTCAATAGCCGGATCTTGCAGTATCAGACCTCAGACAGACAATGATTTCTAGATCACGGTAAAATATTCTGCGAAAATCAGACAGATTTAGCTCAGAAACTACATTAGCTCGACGTTCAATAATGTGTAGCTGGAGTGGACATTGCCGTTTAATTGCGCGTTTCCGGAAATGATTTTCACCAAAATAATATGGCGTCACGGGTAGAAAAACGATAAACTCGAACCAGGTTCAGATTCAGAAGCTCGTTTCAAAATAGATTCGTGAAAGCTAATACAAGCTATTAGCCTAGAGGCCCTAATCCTTCCATATAAGCAAATATTCGGATGAACTTGGTTTAAAAAGTTCAACCGCCGCCCAACTTCCTCCCACAGCATTCATTCTCGGTCCCGGGTATTCAAAGGCTGGCTTTGGCTTACGAATTCGGGACGAATACGAATATGCAATGGGTTATATCTTATATCTCTTTTCTACCCGACAATCTCAGGGAGTAGGTAGCAAAGTATATAAAGAAAGCTAGCACACACGTGTCCATAAAAGGCTCTGCTCTATCCTAAAATAAACCTATGGGTTTTTGAGCTCTTATTTTGATTTCTTTTGGCACTTTGCCTTCATTCTTGTCTGCCTCCTATACACATTCCGGAAACGCGCAACCTACCTACTCTAATGCTACACTAGGTTTCGTCACACTAATACGGGTAGTAGCAGTAGCTAGCTTTTACTACCCGCACCCAACTCCCGAAAATTTACAATACGTGCAAGGATGTTCAGCCTCAGCTTACATCACACAGATCACAGAAATCCGTTATTGACTGCTTTAACTGAATAAAGAAGTCTCGTTTGGCTTTGGCGTCATCACGATATGAGATGAGCCTTCTATTTTCCCGTGACTCCATGCAAACATACTAATATAATGCCTGACGTAGTTAGTACAATGTACAATACATTTTGGAATTCCTAAACCAAGCCAGGGAGGTGAGAGACTCTACTCTAGTCCCATGATGAATATACTTAATGAGCATTATTCGTTGTGGAGGAAAACAAGTGTAGCAACAACAAAAAGAGAACAAAAGAAAAACATTATAACAATAAAAATGCAGCAAAAGCAAGCATAGTATCATTTCCTAAACGAGTAAACGTTCACAGTGATAAATTAATGAAATGTCCTAAAGCTAAACAGATTATAGAATTACGGGAAAACTTTAGATGGCTTGGTTAGGCATAGCTAGCTATTACTACTAAAAACTAAACTCAAATGAATTAAAAAGATACTTATATGTAGGTACCTTAGGTACCTAGATAGTATCTCTACATATATATGTAATTAGATAGTCTTGGTTATCAGAGATTAGAGCTTTCATTTGCAAATATTCATGCGACAAATCTATGTCTCATCATCGTATCAAAAGGTAAGTACTACATACTGCCACAAAGGAAACAGATGTAGATATTGCTGCTTCTAATTGTAAGAAAAATTATGAAAACTAATCAATACACATGGATATTCATTGAAAATGGATTCGAGTTGATGCTTGTGCATTGTGTAACCATTGCGGCTGCAATTATATTATTCAGAATCTATAGCCTCTAGCCATCAAAAACCAAAACTAAATTCCAAAATCTTATGTTTCTTCCATAGATCACGAAAACCAGTCTATGTTGATCACGTAAGTTAGCGTTTCATTCTAAATTGGTTAGTTATATCTGGGTTTCGTTTTCGTTTGTATATTTTATGTAAACTCTTTTCGCGTTGGGTTTTTGGCTTGAATTTTCCGGTCGCCGGCGCCGATCTAGAATCTATTGAAACCCGGAATAGAGAATTGTATGCTTAACTTACTAACAGCTGACAGTAGAGTTTGACAGTAGTCAGTAGTAGCAGCGCCGCGCATTTTGGTTAGGTACTTATAAGAATAGGAATTGGCTGAGCTCTACTTATCCGGCAGAGTTTTTGCGGCACTTTTGCGGTCCCTCCTGCTCTTCCTGCAGGTGCCGCAATTGCGGTTA
>JAQFYT010002536.1:0-12658 GCA_034694925.1 Ceratophysella denticulata
TGAGGAAAGGGAAGGGTGAAGTCACTCAAATGAGTGATAGTATTCACGCCGTCCGTAGGACGGGCTTCCAGCTAGTTTCAGATAACGGCGTATGCGGTTTTAATTATTCAGTCTGGTCACGGACGGACATTACTAAACTAATAGAAACGATTGAGCACATCGCAATGATTCAAGCATTTGTTACGCTGGCTAAAGTACATATGTTTGCTTAGTTGGATGAACTCGGAACACCTACAAATAGGGAACGGTTCGTTAGCACTAAGAAGAGTTCAAACATACACTAAAATATTCGCCAAAAATGCCAATATAAGCACTAAATTATACACTAACGCCTGTTTTGATCAGTTTTACTGTTTACGTACCTACTTTAATATTGATACCGTTTTGAATAAAAATCAAGCCACAAATTTTGAGAAGAACTAAAATGAAGAACTAAAAATCGGCAAAAAATGTTGATAAGAAAATGTACAAATGTCCTTCAAAAATTGTTGAAATATACACTAAAATCATGAGAAGCTTAAACTTTTTCTTAAGTAGTAGAGCTTTTCACTTTCACGTTAATGTTTCTAGTTAGTTCAAAGAACCAGCATACACTTATTTCAAATAGATACCTTATTTCATGTAGTTGTGAGTATACCTAAGTAAATATACTACTCTCGTGATAAAATTGTTTTCATCCTCCTCCTATCCTGTATATGCATAGGTAAATTCGAATAAGTGAATGACATTATACTCCATATCAACAAATAGTAATATTACTGCACAGGAAATCAATATTCAAATTCGTCTTGAGTTCATAGTTTTCTTCGAGACACCTGAGAGGACCTCCGGCTCAGCAACATGTACAGCCTGTTGTGGTGCCTTGTGAGTTGCACACTAAATGCGGGAAACCACACAACTTACAGCCGGCGCTGCACACAGGTCTCCGTACTGGTCGTGTTATGCTCTCCAGTACAAGTCAGGCCCTCCGACCTCCCTAGGGCGTAGGGCCAAGTGCCTATCGATGCTTGCACCTTAATGTTTGAGAATGAATGCTCTGAATTACATTATAACATTATTGAGATTTGTTTTTTCTCAATTCAGCAATTTATGAACTTAAGAGTTTAGACTTCATGATAACACCGAATCTTCTACTTGGCAAAATCATCCATTCGGTTTCTTTTTCGGTCAATTCCGTGTCCGATAAATATTCATAACGTCATATGCTAATATGCACCCAAGCAAATAGTATACACAGTAATATTAATTTGTCAAGCCCTTCCGGGTTCAAGCAGTGATAACAGAAAGTCATGTGACCAATTACAAAATAGAAAAGACACGAACCTCTGAAATTCGCGTAGATCATACAGTACACTACTACCAAAATCTGACCGAGGCACGTATAGAATGTTCTTATGCAACCCACTAGCCCGATAATCCGTTATAAAGGAGTTTGTGTTGTGAACAATAGAGTCCATTGGCTTTGGATTTGGAAGATGGACTGAGACGAAGTTCAAAGTTAAAAAATCTTAATTAATTATTAGGCTAAATTATGCAGATTTCCTGGGAAAATGTGAATGCTCTGCTAGCAATGGTGATCAATCAGACCCTTCGTTGGTGTCTCTCGTTCCGGCCTATCATCAGAGTTTATTACGTCTTACGTGCCGTATTACAATACAACGACCGAATCTCATGCTACACTTTAATGTACAAACACGAATATGAACAAATTCCATATATATTCACCTCTGATAAATTCGTGGCAAACAAAGAATACAGTAAAATACTTTTACAACCAATATGCGCAGTTGGTATGAATTTTGCAGTAGAAAAACGTCCGCATTCACTAGACTATTGCTTAGATTTAAATTTGAACAAGGAATTGTATTGTTTGGACTATGAAGACTTGCTGGGACTTAACCTCTGATTCAGTTTTCACTTATCTATAAAATTCGGTTGAGTTAGTGCAAGATGCCAACAGCCTCGACGAGTGAGTACGAATTATGTAAATACTATTTATACACCATGTCTTGTCTCCAGTTGTCCTTTGCAAGATTACCTGATATTTCAGTCACAGGTCCGCTCGTTGAGTTTAACATAAGGATAGCTTTTGGGGTTAGGTTTGTTCGGTTGAACTATCCGTTCGGTTTCCATTTTTTTGATAAATTTTCGGTTCGGTTCGGTTTAGAAATCATATTAGTTCGGTTCCATTAGACCGACAAACCGAAACCGAGCGGAAAACTTAATGAAAACCGCTTTTCGGTTCAAATAAATTGAACCGATGACATCGGTTTGGTCCGGTTCATGTATTTCTGACAACCGAGAACTTCAGTTCGGTTCGCCAATTAAACCGAATCTTTTTCTGCCTTAGTTCGGTCTAGAGAACAAGCACGCCGATTTTCGGCAGCATAATGAATGCCTGCCTAGATAGATCTAGGTCGTTAAGATGTAATTTGTAGTGCTTATTTGTACACTTTAACCAAAGAACGGATTACGTGTGTTCCAGGCTGCCTACAGAATCTCTGCTCCTCCGTTACCGTATTCGACTTACAATGAAATTATTTTTGCTGGTTGGCGCACTTGTGTAGTAGACATTGCATAGTGGACGGATCAAAATTGGCTTGTAATTGTGAAGGCGGCGGGGGTGCGCCCATTACGACTATTCTTCTCTATTTCATCGCCACAACACAGTGTAACTTACCTTGCAAGCGAGGCTGTAAGCTGTGTAATTTCAGCAATTGGGAGTGCCACAACTCAGTGGGCAAAATCTAAGAAAATGTAAAACCCAAGACGATTTTGAAAGTAAATTTTTGGCGGAGTAATATTGCTATTTGTGATATGCTGCATAATACCATTCACATACTTATTCAAATTTGCACATGCTTCTTTATGATGAACATCCAAACACTTGAATTCGAAGAATATTATCTACTTAGTTGTCTGCTAATTTTTGGTACTAAATACATTAGAAGAATTACATTATAGAGCTCCACTTGTTGAGAGAGCAGTTGTTATTCGACATTAGTAAAACCGTTAATAAAAATTCTAAATTTTGCAAGGGCATGTTATGCGGCTTGAACCCATGGGCAGTTTTTTTAAATCATAGGTGTTCCTAGTTCGTACGTCTATGTCGAAAATATATAAAAACTCTTGAGTTTGGTCAGAGCCGCTTGAAATGATTTGAATCATTGCCATGTGCTCAGTGGTTTCTAGAAGCCATTAAGTTTCTAACTGTTAGTCCGTTTCGTAGACAGTCCATAGTCATACACCTGGTCCTGGTCAGCTTCAGTAGACCCGTATGAGGGATACAGCACCGTTGGTTTTGGGTGAAATGACCGATTAATAACCGGTTTTTAGAATTAATATGTTATTCCAACATAGTATTGAATAGAAAATATAATCGTGTATCTGTGACTGTGCTTCGAAGATTATCGTTTTCCGGTTGTCGGTGATGCTGTGGGCAAGAACATGCATCAACATTTCCCGTATTATGATGCAAGATGCAAGTCTTGTTAGTACCTATACATTCATTGCGCCTAGCACTCTGCCAGCTAATCAATCCTTTCCTAAATTGTCTACTATGAGTAGAACAATAATTACCATACAAGAAAATGATAACGGCATTTGTGTAGATTTGCGAGTATCACAGCCAGTCTTAATAAGGCAACACATGAAATATTCATGTGTTGATAAAATGAATCCAACCAATGTAAATTGAATGTTTTTGTATATACCTAGTACGCTTTGCTTAGAAATCTACGACGGGCAGACAGAATGCTCAACCACAACGCAATAGCCCGATAAGCCGGTATGAAGGGATTTGTGTTTGTGAAGAAGAGTCCAATCACTTTGGACTTGGAAGATTGACTGAGACGAAAGTTGAAAAAAATCCTCATTATTAATAAGATAAACTAGGTAGATTTAGTGTGAAACGTTGAATGCCCTGCTATCAGTGATGAACATGATGATGTCATCAGAATCTGTTTAATGTGGGGAAGAAAGACCAGGCAGAATCGTTGAGCTATTATTTACCAACAAGTCTTCATACGGAAAGGAATAAACTGCAATTATTCTCCTATTTCTTTATTCTACATTGAGTTCAACAAGATTCACAACCTGTTTCATATTCTTCTATTTCAGATTCAGAATGCGTTTTACAGGAATCGCGATTGTGGCCTGTTGCCTAGCACTGGTGACACTGAGAATCCAAGCAAACCTTATCCCGTTCCCGTCGGATCTTACTCCAATCAGTAAGATTAGCGTTGTTATTTTTAGAATTCTAGATCAATTGCGCCTGGTCAATTGCGGAATCACAGCTTCTAATGTAGTGTGTGATCTATGTGGGTTTTAGAGGTTCATATCTTTGGTTAGGTTTCACTGTGAAAAGTTATTTTAGGTTTACGAAACAGCCGACCGGGTGGTTAGGAAACCTATCCTAAGTTTTGGCAATGAAACCTAACCTAACGACAGAAATAAACCGATGAAACTTGCGTAGATCACACACTGCACTACTATCGGATCGTTACATACTACTAATACCTAAATATTCTTGATTTTTCCAAATCTTTTCAAATCGAGTCTACAGCTTAAAACTTCGACGGCATTCTGATTTGTCTTCCAGCCTGTCTGCAGTACACATGCGGAGGGCACTGGATCCTGCCCCTGCCCGTCTTGCCTGGCCAATGTATGATTATCTGTAATTTGGCACAATTGGGAACCGGAAGCTGCACAGAAGGTTCCCCAGTCGGTTCTACCCCGTATTGCACATGTACAAACGCCGCTGGTGGGACCGTAACCGTTAACGAAGCCCTCATTTCTGAGATCATCGCATTTGAGTGTGTCAGGGTCTGTCCCATCGCCTGCAGTTCCTGCGGATTCCACACTTTCGAATGTACCCATACACCTGGTAATTACACCTGTGGATGTTCCTCCTAACGTACTGGAGATCTCCGTTATCTATAGTAGCTACCGGCAGCTTAACTGCTATAACCGTAGAATCTTGTGTTGCCCAAAATCAAAAGGTGTTCAGTAGGTATCCGTCAAATTGCAAATGTCCTGACGACTCAATAAATTTTTAAGACATTTAATTAATTCCATCGTATTTGTGTTTGGGTCACGGATAAGCCGGTTGTGATATCAGTAGAGATTTGACACTGCATGCGCAAGTTATAGGTCTATGGGATGGTTTTACTTGTCTCATGAATTTTTACTATAGCTTACGTATACTATTTCGAATTAAACATTATGAAATCGAACCACATATATCGAATGCATTGTTCAAAATCAATCAATCAAATGAGCATATATTTATCTACATGCGCAATCCTGTTTCAGCAATGTAATATGAGCGACTCCTAGCGGCGTGGAGCGACGACCCAAGCATTAGATTCTTGGCTTCGATTCTTAAAATTGATAAATTCAGACAATTTAAGGCATTCACATCTAGGATCTAGGTGTATTTAAACTAGTGTCATGACACTGATGTAAATAGTGACAGACAGACGGAAACGACAATCACATAAGCCCTACTGGTTTGTTCTAATAACGAAAAAACATAAATATTTTAACCTTTTTCATCCGGTATAATTTATATAATCGTATATCGCTATATACCTCGCCGTTACCTCGGCATTACCTTTGTATGTACCTCGCCGTTACCTCGGCATTACCTTTGTATGTACCTCGCCGTTACCTCGGCATTAGCTTTGTATGTACCTCGCCGTTACCTCGGCATTACCTTTGCATGTACCTCACCATGTACCTCGCCATATACCTAAGCATATCGCCATACAACTCGCCGTTACTTCGGCATTAATTTTTGTATGTACCTCGCCATATAACCTCGCCATTACCTAGGCATTACCCTTGCATGTAGCTCGCCATATATCTCGCCGTTACCTCTGCAGGTACCTCGCCATATACCTTAGCATATCGCCATATACCTCGCCGTTACCTCGGCATAACCTCTGCATGTACCTCACTATGTACCTCGCCATATACCTCGCCGTTACCTCGGCAATAAATTTGTATGTACCTCGCCATATACCTCGCCGTTACCTCGGCATTACCTTTGCATGTACCTCACCATATAGCTTGCCATATAAATCGCCGTTACCTCAGCATGTACCTCGGCATTTACCTAAGCATATCGCCATATACCTCGCCGTTACTTCGGCATTACCTTTTGTATGTACCTTGCCATGTAACCTCGCCATTACCTAGGCATTACTATTGCATGTACCACACAGTGTAGCTCGCCATATACCTCGCCGTTACCTCTGCATGTACCTCGCCATGTACCTCGCCATATACCTAAGCATATCGCCATATACCTAAGCATATCGCCATATACCTCGCGTTATCTCGGCATTACCTTTGCATGTACCTCAGCATGTACCTTACTTTGTTTATGACGTGCAAACAGTTCATCGCATATAAAAAAGCATTGCCATAATAATCCCGCCTCTGCACTTAATCGTAAGATAAGTACTTTTGCACTATTCCATCAATATCATGACTCAAAATTTATAGGTACCGTATATAGGTTTAGTATATATTTGATGCTGATTTAAAGTATTAACTATATTCAGTCGAGCGCTTTTGCGCTATCCCGTCGATATCATGACCTAAAATTAATACCGTATATAGGTTAGTGTATACTTCATGCTGTATGAAAATATCAACTAAATTTAGACCAGCGCTTTTGCGCTATTCCATCAATATGATGACTATAATTTTATACCGTAGATAGGTTAGTATGTACTTGCTGCTGTATTAAAATGTTTTCACATAAGCGTTATTGTAAATTCATGGTGTATTTGGAATACTATGCAATTGATGGTTTATTAAAATATCAGACATTCTCAGACACGCGTTTTCACCCTATCACTGAGTGAGGCCATTCGAGTGACTTGGCACTGATCTAGTAACATTAGTATTGTGATATTCATTACAGGTATAGTTAGGC
Organism: Ceratophysella denticulata; assembly: GCA_034694925.1. NCBI lineage: Eukaryota > Metazoa > Arthropoda > Collembola > Poduromorpha > Hypogastruridae > Ceratophysella > Ceratophysella denticulata. The sequence continues at coordinate 6,947 of JAQFYT010002536.1, forward strand.
AAAGCTTTTGCGATTTCTCGGTCGCACCTGAGCCTATGTGTCCAAAAGACATTCTACAGTAACAAACTTAAAAATAAAAAATAAGCCATAGCGCCAATAGCTCCTTGCAGAAGAAAGGAATTAGGCCAAGGGTATTAGATACCAGATATATCGGTTTTTCACTGTAGGTTAGGTATCCTTTTGGCCGCATAGCCTTTCATTATATGATTTCGATGAAAGCATTGTCAAATAGCGTTGAAGGCTAAGGCTGGTGAACAGTTCGCAAGTTAAAAGTTAACCCTATCGTCGCCATAGATAGAAATAATAATTAGTCACCACATACCAGACTTAAGATTTATGGTATTTTTCAAATAAGCTGTCACCTTGTGATTCTATGCGAATTTCATTTCTGCGATCATTAAAAACGGAAACCCAGAAACCGTTGTCATAATTTGAACTGACGTCTTGGTATTTAGTCACAATGATTTTCATGCAGCAATTATGTATCAGGTAAAAGTGAAAGCCTTAAAACCCATTGTCGCAAAAAATATTAGATTTTGAGATTAGCTTCTTAATGACTAACTTTAGATAGGTATACAAGAAATTATTAAGGCTAATGATGGAATGTTTACCCTTGTACAGTCAGAATCCAGCTTGACGCGCATTGAGCTGGACCCCAGGAGAAGCTGTGCAGAGATTGCATAAAGCCCTGGCCGTGGGTACTTATGCCTGGCCCTTCAAAGAGTACATTGACAATGACTCCTTCGTTCCCTCGCAAACCAGTCTAAGCTATTTATCAATTTTTCATGTTCATGGCTCAAGAAAAACAAGGGGAAAAGCACTTTGGGAATTCTGAAAATCGCTCAGAATATGGAATGGGTCCATTTCCTCTACTCGGCGTACATATGTACTTATATGTCTATGTACTATCTGCACGGTTCGGTGATGTATTTAGAACACATTTTCAAGAAAATGAATAAGTTTTTATACAATAATATTGTACTTTTCGTTCCACGCCATTCACTCTCCGGTTGTTTGAGAGGCTAAAGCTTCAAAAGTTATTAGGCTAAGAATAAGCACATTATCATTTTCTTCAGACAATCTTTAAGCATCATGCAATTACTGCTACACATGCCATAGAATATTTAGTATAAGGTACTGGGAGTGGGTACACGGTCTAGTCATTCCAAACCCTTAACCCAATAGAATAAACTCATACCCCACTAATTTAGAAAAAATGAGACATGACCCAACGATGAGGATTGAGTATATGACTAATTTCAATTCAGAGATTAATTTTATTTTGCAGGCAATTCGGCAAACTAGCTTAATGTTAATTATACTTATGGCGTCTATATCAACTCAAGATCTCGGGGCTCGAAGTTCTGATTTCTCAACGTGAAGGGACATAGGCACAAATATTCGCAATTTCAGCCTAAATATTTTATATTTTCTGCCTATTTAAATAATTTATGTCATAATTTGTGTTCAGCGCATTAATTATACAATGTGAATAAAACTCAATTCGTCAATTCGTATATACCTATAATGTATAGTGTTCTGTTTTGAAAAAGTGAAGCATATCTTGAGCACTATTTCCCTCTTATTTGGACTTGGACAAAGATACGAAGTGCGGGTGGGGTTGTTTTTCTTGGGCTAATATTACGGGAGGGAACATTCCTTACTTCTTCTGTTCTGTACAAAGAAAAGAAAAGAATATTTTGAAGTACACAATAGCACCCGAACCCGGCACCTGACTCGGACCTGCACAATTCAATTCTACAAGTGCTCCAGAATTATTCAATCAAATCACAATTAATTTATAAAAAACCGAGCACTAGAAACACTGATACCTACGGGATGGATGAATCTCAATCATAATTATTTTCTATCGTTGTTTAAGGATCGTTATTTGTCACATCCGCAAAATTTGCAAAAGCTTGCCATAGGTTTAGATTAGATTAGATACGCATTTAAGTCTTGTTCGCAAGGACTAATTAAATGCACATTATAGCCAAACCCAAGTTTGTTTGCACACGCATGCACCATACTGGTTAGCTCATAATACTACAAAATAAGCAAGGCATTAGCTAATCTTTTATAATACAAAGCAAAATGAATCTCGATTTTGTACGAATTTCACTTTGCAAAAAATTGCGAAGGCTTCTTGAAACAAAAGTTTTTAGCACTCTCCGACTGGCTGCAAGTTTTGCAAAAAATGAGCCGAAGAAAGCCGAATAATGATTTAGATAAGGATTATTGGTATGTAATCTTCTAGTTATTTTGAATTATTCTATATATACAACTGGCTTAATAGTTTGTTAATGCAAAACTGAGCAGAACACATTATACCAGCTAGCTCGTATACTTCTGGATATTTTGAATTTGGTTTTGCAAGAATTGAGACATGGCTAAACAATTCGCGAATTGAGCTAAATTAAATATACCAAAACTCATTTAGCATTAATTTGAATTCTGAAAAGTTAAGCTCAGACAAAATGACAAATATCATGTCAATGATTGATTTGTTTAATTTTTTTTTTTCAATCTCTTTGGATCTCTTGGTAGGTATTTTCGTATATCAGAATATGGATAGGACACTAGGGCGTGGTTGGTAGTATACGGTATATATGTATATATTGAGTTGTAGGGGTTAATAGTGCGGGAAGCGGACATTCCAGAGTGAGTCTATATTGCATACTTTGTGTGGAGAGAGACAAGGGAATTCGGGAGGGCCCTTAGGAGCCCTTGTGTGTTGTGGCGCCCGAATCGTGTAAGGAAGGCTTGGTTTTTGGTGGGCAGGCAGAAGGCACAAAGGGAAAGTGAAAGTCCGCCAGGCCAAGTCAGGGCTCTGGATTTAGTAGGGCAGGGCATAGGAATTAGGGAATACCTGGGAAAAAGTGGGAAGAGGGCAGAGGGAATGGATCGAGTCCACACGACTCCGTCCATTCACATCCACCCTTCACATCACATTGTCTTTTCTCCAGCGGGGAAACTAGGCTCTTTGTCTCAATAGCCCTCTCATCCACGTCCTCAAAATCTCAAGCCAGGGTTCTCAACTCCGGCTATAACCCGAATTCAGGCAATTATTACGGAATCCTAATACCGCTTCACCTCCTGCCATTACTCATGCATGAAACGTAGTTTATGCTCAATTATTACTCGTTTTGTATTGATCTTGAATAATAAAATATAACCAATGCTACAGTAGTGACAAAAATTAGCCGGATACACTGAATTGTAAATATTTCAGAGTATACCTAATGGCGTAAACTTGTCTGAGTCGTGTATTTACAATTAAATTTCTCCAGATTTGACAGAAACCGTACAGACGTTCTATCGCAAGATAAATTAACTTTTTAAAAATGAATTACCCGATCACATAGCAATTAAATATGCATGGCTGGTAGAACTGTAGTTATCTCTGAATTCGTCCAAAATGTCAAACAGCCTTTCTATCTCTATTCGTAATTATGACGAACGCTGAATTAAGTTGTTAGTATTAAATCAGTCAGTCGTACAATAGAACGCTCAAGATCCGTTTGTATCTCCGCCTTCAAACGACACGTCAGAGTAGAATCTGATATGAAGGAACAGCTCGGTTATAAGTAAATAGACTAAATCGGCTTCGTACTTCTGAATTTACAAATAATCTTATACTTATACCTATTTGTGAAGTTACCTACCAATACCGATTTATAAGAATTTAAATTCTCGAGCTTTCGGATATAACATCATTTTACCTTCTACCAGGTTTCAACTTGTGTCCCAAAGCAGAGCGAGCCCCGAATACAGATCAAACTAGCTAGGAAATTTTAAACAAATTATTTTACATTTTATGAAAATAACAAATTTGTCAAATGTGGATAAAAGATTAACTCAAGTTTAGTATTGGGACTGCACATTCTATACAGCTTCTCAATTTCCGAATACAGACAACAAATCCCGTATCAAAGCTAAACTATGCCTACTCCGTAAACACTGCAAAACCCAATCTGCTTACCTTTATATGTATAATCATATTAATGCATGTATTCTGACCCTATTAATACTTACAAAAAATATTTGAAGACATACCTATACCTACATATCTGGATGGAATTTTAGCCTCTGCAGGAACCGGTTGTGACAACCCTGAGCCCAGCTGATTCAGGGCAACAAACCCCCGCTTTCCCAAGGCTTGAGTAACTGGGATTGGGTCTGGTGTGCTTGGCCACTCCTTCCAGGCTCGAGAACTCGACCAAATTCTCATAAGAGAAAAGCGAGGGAAAACCGGGTCTGGCCGTTTCACTACTGCATTGCTTATGGCTATTGCTCATTGCTAAGCTCCAGCTAAGCGGCTCCTTTCCACTGCACTCACTCTTTTTGAATGGAGAATGGGGCAAATGCCCGGAGATGATGAGCTGCAGTGGTGAATTGTGGGAATTGCTGCAGTCAGTCCAGGCCAAGTGCAGCACTGAGCAGAATAGGGCACAGTGGCACATAGGGGACCGCTGAGTAAGCAGTCAGCAGCAGCAGGAGAATTTGTGCTAGCACTAGGCAACCACCGCTTAGAACATTCTTGGGCTTCCTGTCCATTTGCCATTCACTCGTGAACCTCCGTGCCTCCAGCACACATCTCTGTCCTCCTCCTGTGATACCATCCAGTAGAGCTCCTGTACCAAAGGTCACGGACCTCACTCCGCGGCAGGCAGACAGGAGCCGAAAGGGAAGAGGTCGAGTTGGGACTGGCTGGCGGAAAGAGGTAATTTTGACCCCATCTCATCTTTTCAGCTTCTCCGCCGCTTGGGCGGGATTTGGGCTTTGGGCGGGCTGGGTTCTTTGTGAGCCAGGGTCAGCATTTACTGGAACTTAGGGTCACTGGGTGGGAGTTTTTGGTCTATGGAGTGCCTCTGTCCAGGATTACAAGGTCAGGCAAGGGTCAAGTATAAGTGGTGAAAGGTGAAAGGTCGTGGTTAAGGGGGTGCATATGGCGGGTTATGGCATATGCCTAAGTTGTAAGTGTAATTAGGTCAGGGATTAATATGCAAGCCTATTACCAAATAAATTCCTGATTCCTGTCTGCTACGCACAGGTGAGGGGTCATGGAGTGATAGGTCATGTAGAGTGATTAGGTTTACCAAGATACCCCATGTGCTGCGCAATGCCTTGGTTCAGCGGATGGCGGACAGTTGTCACCGTTAGCGGTAATTGAATGCATAAAATAACTAGAAGAGAGAAAATTTACATTTACTTATTAACATAACTAGGTGCTTAATTTAATTGTACCAACAATAAGGTATTGTTTATTGTTGTGCTACTGTAAATCACTTTCAGTCTTCGATATGCGGATTTAAGTTCGACATTTATCGAATTTACTGAAGTTGATGATCTGACGCATGCATTGTTATGTATTGTCTTTCTTGGGTAAATTCATTAATGCTCAGAAGATTCATAGTTGGCACATTCGTGCTAACTGGCTGGGTGGGTCATGGGTCATAATTAATTCTATACCCTTTCACCTGTCGTGTCGACAGGTCAATTTGTTGGCTATGCTATTGAAAAGATTAGCGGTAATAATGAACTCAAAGTACAGTTTTAAGTTTTTCCTTTTCCCCAAAAGTTACTGACTTACTGGGTATCAAACCAGGTCCTAGGGTTGGGGCACTTTCGTTATCAGTGCCGGTCCTAGGCATAGGCAACCAAGGCCCACGCCTAGGGCCTACCAATCACGGAGGGCCTACCGAGAAAAAA
>JAQFYT010002537.1:0-12657 GCA_034694925.1 Ceratophysella denticulata
TAAAATGAAAGTGTGAAATGAGAAAAGTTCAACAGAACGATAAAAAGCTCGACAGGAGGTGGATGAAGACTCACTGGGTTTCCTTATGCGAACTCTATAACTATGCAAATCCAAACACTGTATTTATATATCGACAGTGAAATGAAACGAAGGACTAATCTTGACTTGAAAGAATAATTTTGCGGCTTCCATTGGCTACACTAATCGTTATTTGCCAGGTCAGGATATACTAAAACTTATCGAATCAAATAATGACAAATGCACAAATGATGCAAGAAATACACGCAGTGAAATTCATTTCTCATCTTCACAAGAGCCGCGTCATGTCATGATGCCATTGTCCCCAGTCTGTAAGGTTCAGACTAACGTTTGCACAATTAAAATGAAAAAGATGCTCCAAATGTTTAGAGTTCGAAGCCGAATGATAAAAAAAATTAAAATGGTTAAGGTCAAACGTATTATCATTGAAATATAGTTATCTAGAGATTTCTAGTAATAATTTACGCTTGCACCCAGAAAACTAAACACTGAAAATCTTCTCTACCCACGGCCCAAGCGTTTAACTAGCTTTACTCTACCAGATTTGTAATCTTGTAGATTTAACTGCACATAAAATATAATATAAAATAAATAAAATCAAGCTAATTGACGATATCAAATTGCTAATTTAAATATTTAGTTGGATCACGGATTTCAGAGCATGATTTCAGCAGCACTAACAAAACAATATACCTACAATTTGTTTCTCAATTTTATTATTTTATTGAAAAATTGAACTTCCTAAATATCCATCAAGAAAATTCTGACGGCCTGCGTTATCTTGGCCCACGTAGAATAAACGGCATTTAGTATTTATACTTTCCATAACGCATCCGTAATTATTTTAAAACATGTTACAGAATCAAGTCAGGTACAACCCGAGCCGAGGGAAAACCTATCTAGCGGCAGCTCGGGACCAGACGAATTCAGGAAGTATGATATAAGTAGCTGCAGATTTTGCTAAACAATAGGCGCTTCCAAAGTTTTTCATCGCACAACCGACCCAGCCGTTCTATATTAGTTTGAACGGATTACAAATTTGTATCTCATAAGACCCTTCTGGTCTAAAAACAAAGAAAGATATTCAACAATGGAAATTTCTCAATAAAATAAGGGTTTTGCACCAAGTAACAGAAGGTATCAAATAATTCCAATTCTCAATAAAATAAGGGTTTTGCAACAAGTACCACAAGGCATCAAATAATTCCAATTCTCAATAAAATAAGGGGTTCGCACCAAGTAACACAAGGCATCAAATAATTCCAATTTCAAATCCTATTCCCAATTCGAGATTCAAGGTATACTAACTAGGTGAAGCACACACAGAAAGCAGGAGCAGATCAAACAAGCACAGCATAGCTTCATCCCAAGAATTCCAAAAGGAAGATTCAAAGAACTCAAAAACTCGTCTAATCTCAACCCTTTTTTCTCCTTCGTTCTTCTTCGTCTTCATTCTGTTACCAACTACATAGGAGGACCATAAACTGAAGACTTCTTATTCTTCCCTTGCTTTGCCTTCCTTGTAGTCACAATCCAATTCAACATTCAACTATACACTTATTTCCACCCTAGTCAGATCCCTGCTGGATCCCGTGCCACACGAATGCTCTCCAATAACCTTCCCTTGGCTAGGAGCAGCATAGCAGTGCAAATACAGACAGCAGAGAGCGAGGAGGATCGAGATCGATAATTCAAACTTTTATGGCTTATGTATTTGCACTCAAGAAAGAAATAACATATAAATCAAAAGTTACTGCTAACTGCAACTCAAACGTCCAAATGGAACCCTGAATAAAGCATAATCAATCATCAGTACAGTAAACTCGATGATAATGATAAGCTATTGGTTGAATTTGAATATTCCTTATCTCCCGCCATGATTAGACCAATAGCTCGTCAACAAGACAACACACGGCTGACATCCTATTGGCCAGGAGCTTCTGGAGGGGGCGGAGCGAAGGGTTGATTTTGTAACTACAGAACTCTACTAATTCATTGTTACGAAATTAGAAAATAATCAACTTTCGGTCATATCTTATGCTGAAACCAGAAACTCGAAATATACAATTACGTATCGGGCAAAATACGTGGTTCAACAAAATTATTAGTCTCACAGTAGACCCAGCTTACAGAATATAAAAGCTAATTTTGAAGCTTCAAGATCAAAAAGCTCATGAATTAATGCTTTAGCATTACCAAGCACACTATAGAATTCACAATCGATCTTCCGGATTAGCATAATGGCATTCAGAATTTTAAAATGTAAATGATGTATGGGCTGGAAAACTGCGTGTATAAATGCGTGCCCGTTGCAAGTACGGAATACGGAACGCAGCAAGGAGAAAAATTTCCCAAAGCCGGAAAGTTCAGCTTTTAAAGGAACATCTGTTTAGTGCAACACCCTCCGCGTTCCGGATTAAAAACTTATTAGCAACTCCATATAATCAACCAACACAACGTTCATACAGAACCAACTGAATTACACCCCGTTTCATTCCGATTTCACAAAGCACAAGCTTAGTACCGAACAGATTTTTAAAACAATAAGTAAAATGAGTGGCAAAATTACAAGGGTGAATATATAGATAGCTCGATACACTTCTTTACTGACTATTTAAATCTAGGAAATAATCTAAAACCGACCCGTTTTTTTTTGTAAAATGAAATCGGAAGGACGCCGTGTGCTAAAACATTACACGCGTGTGGATCTATATCTGCATACCTAGGTATATTATAGGGTATGCAGTTGAAACCAGTTAGGCAGTGGGAATACACACGCTATGCTACGCTTTTAGCCGGTCTGGCCGAAACCGAAACCCTATACTTTTTGGTATATTGTACAGACGACCCCATATAACCATCCGAAATTACAGCTATGGTAGCAAAAAAGGGGTGAAAGCCTTGCCTGAACTCAACTAGCAACTAGCATGGTGGAACATTGGAACTTATATTTCCTAACTTGACTCTTCTGCTGCTGGTCTGTTTGGAAATTCGAGGAAATTCTAAAGTTCTCATAGGCAAACTTATAGAGCAGCCCAAGCAAAAACCAGTAACGAGCTGACAAGAACAGAAAATCATTTTCTAGAAATTCTACAAACTACAAACGCATTCCCCGGTATCCAAACACCCTGATGTAGGTAGAGCTGCAGCGTTTTGTTTATCAAATACTTTTTCAAAAGGTCATAAAAGTGAGACTGACTGAAGTCCGCAAAGATCTTTACCACTATGGAACATGGAACTACGGAACAAGCATTGAATTTTGAATTCTTAGGCATTTAACCCCACCACATACTGGCATTGGAGCCAACAGCCAAGTAAAGAAAAGATCAAGCTGTATTTCACGCTATTATGGATAAACTTTTAGCTTGAGATGCATTACACATTGCACATTGCGTTGAGCCTCGTATCAGCTACGGAGGAAGATGCAGTCTCGTTTCGAATCCTATTGTGTCGTTAGTTCTACATACAAACAGACAGTATGGACAAAGCGTCCACGGTCAATTCGGTCATTTTTTATTTGTTGGGTTTATTTTTTAAGTTATGCTTATGAATATGAACTTACAGCATGAGTTCTTCTACGTTGCGTATGCGGAGATTTACAAACATTAACATACGACTTATGACAACGGAATCGCAGTTAAAGTTAACCTTGCAAGTAGCACGTATATGCACGAATATCGAATTACATATTCCCATACTTTTAGTGTTTACTTGATCTGATCGGAATCGCACGATAATCTCAACGGTCTTAGGTTCTTCACGTTCCAATAGCTGTGATTTTCGATTATAACAAAACAATGTTACGTATTTGATTTGAAGGAAAGTTGCAGTTGCAGGTTGCAGTGCAGATCAATGTGTAGCATTGTCTATTGTCCGTAGGCTAGGTTAGGCAGGTTTCTTCAATAATTAAATAATATTAAACTACGAAATCGTTGATGCCGTTGTGCAAATTTTTTTAATACTATTGACAGAAACACTCTTTAATAAATTTTTAGGTGGTCGTCTGCTAGGAGATCTAGTACCAATATACTTTTCTATTGAGCAATTTAACTGCGACAAGGTGTTTTGTAATGTCATCTATTTTTCGATGATTTTTTTTTGTATTATGCAATTCCCACATGCTACCGGCGCGTTCCCGGAAACTGAATAAATCATAGGTCATCATGATTAACGTTACTCGATTGACTAAAACTTCCGAGGTCAAACTGACGCAAAACCACCAAAGCCCCCAACATAATACGTACTATTACTTGAGTGCAGGAAAATGCTGGCTATGCGCTAGGCTACAAGCTTGAAACAGTAGGGCTATAGTTCTTGTGAGAGCTCCCCCCAGCCAAGTCCGGGTTCTTGTTTCACTGTGTTCTAACAAGAACCGGGTTTTTTTCCCTTCACCGTCCCCATTTTATCTCCCGGATTTTCTAGCCGTGTTCTCTGCGTTGACTGAGTTTGGTTTGAGTATTTGAGTTCAATAGGAACGCTGAAGCTCTTGGCTGAAGCTAGTCCCTCCCGCGGCTTGGAGCAGCCAGCCAAGCCCAAGTTCCCTAAAATCCTTCCCATATGATCCTCTAAAATAATTGGACCCATGAAATGAAGAAACATTATTACAACTCACTCGCCCTCAAATTCTCGGGGCCAAAAATAGAAAACCCGAATCGGGATCAAACACACAACTTAGAAACTTAGTCTTTATCAACCTCTGGAATACGACCAAAAATCTCTAAGAAAAAACTGGTGACGCTGACGTGATGATGAATTGAAATTGACAAGTACAATAACACCCAACCTAATAAATCAACCAATTCGCTGATTTAAGCGAAATACTCCGAAAGTTAGTGACGATTTACAATTACAAACAACTCAAGTAATTGTACTTGCTTATCTAATATAACGAACTACCAGCGAGATAAGTAACTATTTGTATTATTTGCATACTATTAGGTGACTAAGTGTCAGACTCAAGGTCAGGATTTGAAAAGCTTATTTTATTTCTTCTCACATAGAAGAATGAAGAATACATTTATACTTTCACTTCTCCATAAATAATTGATTAGAAATAATCTGCCAAGCCAAAGCCAGCAGCATAACAAAGACCTAAGCTTATTTCATAGAAAAACGAGCACTTCTTCCCACTCAATAACTATAATGGAATATGAACATTGAATTGAACATGCATAAAAAACAAGACCTTGAAAATTGACAATGCCCAGCCTCAAACTACACACAATACATACACAACCAATCTCATATTCATAAAGGTGATACGTCAGGTGAAGACGGACGATGCGAGATAGAAAGATACATAGAAAAACGTAATACGCATTTTATACGAAATCCGAGTAAATACACCGACGGCAGGTTAATGAACCACTTTGGATAAGTGCTATAGGTTCTGCTGAGCTCTCCTACACCACCGCCGTTTTATAGACGAAAGGCTATATAAATGTAAAACTATAGGTTGTGGAGGTGCACCATGGAGAGAAGATAGCGTGCTAAATGACGGGTGACGTTTTTAGGAGTCAGGGAAGTGAAGGGAAATGCTAAATGCTTTTTTAGCTTTGTCCGGACGTCAGAAACCATTGTAAACTGTCCGCATACATTTAGGAAAGAATTGAAAATTAAAATATTTATTGATGTTTCAGCTGTGTAAGGCTGTGCTATGCGAATGGTTCAACGTTCAACATTTCCGCAAACATGAAAAAGCTTCAGGCCTCGATTTAAGTACCTACCTATTTCCTCCGCTATTTAACTATTGTCCCATACATTATGTGTAAGTCGATTTTAATTACGATTACGATATACGATACGATAATGCGTGATCACTCGGGAAATCGATAAAACAATTAACTTATTTATTCCTATATAGAGTAATAACTTGCAAAATCAGATTTCGTTTGGACAATAACAATACATAATATTCACATGCAGCACGAGCGCCTACCGCATCGTCCAAGATCAGTCAGATCTCGCTTCGAACGAATAGAGCCATCAAAATCCATGTCAGAATTTTTCCCGAGTCACGATTCAATCAAACCTACAAAATGCGATGCCATAATGTGTTTTGTAAAGCAAATTCAGTACACTCATTTTAAATGTGAAATCCGCAAAAATATAGCTCGATAAGCTAGCTAGGAAATTTTTAATTTTTACTGCAATGAATTACATTCATTAACCAATAGTAATAAAATCCTCAAGCGGCGGCCGGCGGGACATGGCAGTGGACTGGAACAGATTTAGTGCATTAGCATTCAAGAAAAAAATACTTTCTCCAATTTTTCATACATTACATTTGGTCTTGAGTCTTGACCCGAATGAAAGGAAAGAAAGTGTTTAATGTTTATACTTATACCATCGTAAACATGAAAGTGCGGCAAGAAACAATAAAATTTTCATTGTTCTGAATACGACAATAAAATGGTAAAAACAATAACAATAAGGTAAGCTAACAGAATCCTTGAAAATATCCATATCGATATAGAACAGCATTGCTACAGCTTTTAATGCTGGTTTACCCAATTCTGTCATGCGAAGTGATATTTTCATTTCAAACCAAATTCAACCTAAACGTTAGGGTTAGGTTAAGTTAGCCGTGCCTAATGATGACAATTGACAATCAATAATCAACGCGATGCACTTGAATAGACACTTTAAGAAATGGGTCAATATCCAATCCAAGGCAGAAGAAAAGCCATCGAAGTCAATCGAAGTACAGTTCAAGCAAGATATTAGTGTACTTCAAAGGCAAATACTTATTTTTCTATTTCTAAAGTTGACAAACTGACTGTTACCACTATTATCTTCAGTTATCTGTTATCTCTTCATGGCTTGTACCTAAATAAATGGCATGGCTGACTTGAGTGGAAGCCTAGCTACTATATTGCACATATGGAGCATGACACGACGGTGGTATGGTGATGATGAGGCATTGAGCCTCCCCCCAAATTAAGAGACCAACAACGCAAGTTTGGTCCTTGAAACTCCGAAGATGAGAGCCAAAGTAGATGATCAACATTAACCCAGAAGAACTACAATTTCCAACTGGATATTAGAGAACCTGTCGTTCGTGCAATGAAGCACTTCTATAGACCAGAAATCCTCCAGCTCCAGTGTTTTTGGCCTTGCCGTATGCAATGCGCTCCAAATGGAGGCTGCTTGCAGGAAGGAAGGATAATACCAGATAGAGCAGCGTAAAGATAGGCCATTGCCGCCCATGCTATACTGCTCAAATGGGCCTTCTTCCGTCCCTACTTTTGCCTTTCGACCATAAACCAGGGTTGGACAGTGTTGAGCAGTAGACAGACGCCAACATACGGGACAGAATTTTTACCGGAGTGCTCGTATCTGCTAACGTTGTTATGAGCGTTTTACAGCGTTTTTAGAGTCTTAACTTTGGTTATGTTAGGTTAGGATAATGAAAGACAGGTTAGGTTAGGCACTTCTCTCTTATTGAAGCCCACTTTTCGGAACCTAACCTAACAAGTTAAATTATTCTAAAAATTCTTATTTCCATATTCGGGTTACGTTCGAGGTATAGGTTAGTTCTTTTTATGGTTTTGACAAAATTCCTCAAACAGAAAATCTATTCCAACTTCGAAAAATTCGATAAGTAGTTGTATTGTAGTTAATTTCGGTCCAACATTCAAGAAACCCGATAGGTATGTTAATGCCACTAATTTCGACCTATATTTATCGTATCGTTTTGTATGGCTCATTTCTAGCTTTTAACATGAAAACGTACAGAAATAGACACAACCAGCAACCCAGGTCTGGTTCCCTGTAACAAAAACTGCCTAAAGTTCTCCTTTCTCGTCAAGAAAGGGAGAAACTTATTTATATTCTTTCACAAACGCCTTTGCTTGCCTTCTTCGGTTCCTTATTCAGCTCGCAACCTGAAATTCAGGCAGCGCAGAGCACACAGCACCCTACCAGAACCAGACAGCTTCTTTGGTCTTTCCAACCTTTAATATTTCCAAAAAATTTATATAAGTAACAGAACGCTGAAGGGAAGGCAAGAGAAGGTTCGCCTTGTCATATTCCTCTATCCCGAGTCATTAGTTCTCTCACTCAACCAACCTTCGTCTCCCCAAATAGCTAAGCTCCGAGATTTTCTCAAATAATAAAGTTTTGGGGGTTAGGCTGTTTTATGTTGGTGGAAGGAGAACGGCTTGAAAACAATAAATGTACGAGAACGAGACAGATCAACCGTTTTCAACAGAATTCTCGGGAGATTATGCCAGAAAAACAAGGGTTTACACTAGATTTTCTAGGTTAGGTTAGGTTATTAACGAATCGCAATTTTATTTTGCCTCTAGCTTTTGTACCTATTATGGCCGGTACTAATGGAAATAATTGATTGGCACCGAAAATACTAGATTGTATCCGAGAATCATAAAGTAGTGGCACCGAGAATTCTACTATACCGGCACCGAAAATATTGAATGTGGCCCGGAAAAATAATTGATTAGGCAAAGTACTATGTGCCCTGCCTTGATACGTTTCCAAATCCACTTCCGCAATCCATATCGAAAACATCAACAAAAACTAACTGGATAATTTAAAATTACAACATTATTTCAACCTATTATTTTTTCAAAATATTTAATTGACGTCGAACGTCGTATCAATGAAATTCCAGAAATGTAAACTGAAGTCGGAATCAGCTTTGTTACTAGGCTCATCTCCAAGGACTGACTACCGCAGACTAAATACTGACGAATCAACCATATACCCCATCCCATACCGTGGTAATGCATGGATTATTTGTATTTGCAATTTGCAGGTGCACACTTTCCTACGCGAACAATAGAACAATAGTTATTTAAGCTGAGCTCTGCACTGTATTCCCCAGTAGTTCTCAGTCAAGTTGAAGTTTTACAGCACGAGTATGTAGCATGAAACTCGTGTAGCTCAAGCTAAATAGTTGACAAATACTCGGTAGCCACTTGAATGAATTCCACACGAGAAGAAGGAGATGATAATAGTGAGAAATGAGGACAAGGCGAAGGCAAGAAACAAGTGAGGGATCATTATTGTAGGAAGTGTACTTGTTTCATCGAAATATATTCGACTTCTGTCTGATATGATATGACGCAGCATAGATACAAGATAATGCAATGAAATGATGGTAAATAAACAGTGGGAAGAGTCATAGATATGTAGATATAAGAGCTTGCGAGGACCTGTCGAGACAATTTCTTGTCATTCAACATTTAATTTAAAATATAGCTCCCATCTGGTCTACAGAAGGCAATAAGGCAGGGCAGGATGTTTCAATGTATACTATCATTATACAAAGAGAATATACTCCATGACTTTAAGAAATACACACTAATTAATTAATGAAATATAGATTTGTAATTAATTCTGTCTACCTCGAGAGTCGACAGAATAAATTACAATGGGTGGCATTTTTCGATGCCATGAAAAAATAGGATTTGCCATAAAAAAGAAGAGTTTTGCAATAAGAAATGGAATGCTGCAATAAGTAAAATTGGTCTATAATTATAAAGGTTAGGTTAGTTGTTGGTCATTTGGGTATTTCAAAAATCTAACCTAATCTGTAGAACGGGTCAATCTCGTCCGCTAACGTTTTAACCTAACCTAACCTGACTAAAATCAAATTTACTGCCATGCAGACTTATTGCACGAGTCTTCTTTTTCATGGCAGATTCTATTTTCTCATGGCACGTTTATATATTTCCCAATTACAATTTAGTGATTTATTGAAATTATGCGACTTTGATTAATTTGTAGATTGGACTCCTCGGGTCCTGTTTTGTGGATCAAGGACCAAATACGTAACTCCCAAGTACTTACAAATGTCGGTTTTAAAATTCAAACGGACTTTCAAAACGAAAATAACTGTTAGAATCAAGGTGGCTCCAGTTTGTGTTCGCTTTCACTTACGCATAACAATAGCCAAAGCCAAACTATAAATAATTGGATTTGCCGCTAAACCCAACGAGAAGAGAGGGCATCCATTTGTACTTTCACTATCTCTGTATTGCTATGCGCCACCGCTGCTGCTACCATTACGACGGTGCCGACCGCGGTAGTGGCGGTCCAAACATTCTTGTTGCGTATTTTCAAAGTGAACCCGCTTGGCCCGGCCGACATCAAGATTCCAAAAAGTAAAAGAATCGTGCCGAGTCATTCACTCTCTGCACTTATTACTCTCATTCTGCTCTGCTTGTCTTCTCTGACATCTGAATAAATTCTTAAAATTGTGTTTTAAAATAATTAGTGTGCCAATTTTAAACTTCTGGAAACGTCATTAAACGATTGTCAAAGGTCTGAGCCGGAACTGAAGCCTACATACGAGATAGTGAAGTTGGGCCTTGACCCCGAGCAAACAATCGCATTCATCTTACTGAACAATTGGCAAGATCAGGTGCGAAACGCTAATATTAAAGTACGAGAGCCAGAGCCAAGTTATGGGAGGAATAGCAACAAAAGAAGTTCAAGATGACCTCTGGTCTCAAGATGCCCTGGGAAAGGACAAGAGAGGTTCAACGAAACAGGCTACCCAGTCACGCTCCCGCAGTCCCAGTCTACGAGGGAAACAAACTGAATATGCGAATTCCGGACCTACTGACTTTTTTGGAGACCCTGATTCGGATGATACGACCAATGATGTCCGTTTAGGTGGTCCTGAGAATTATGATCCCAAAACTGCTGGACCTATTTTTCCAAATGGCGAAATCAATTTTGACTGTCCTTGCCTCGGTGAATCGCCTCACGGGCCATGTGGCACAGAATTCAGACAAACGCTCTTATGTGTTCAATACTACAAGTAAGATTGAGAAATCAGAAATAATTTTAATTGGGAAATATATAAACGTGCCATGAGAAAATAGAATTCGCCATGAAAAAGAAGACTAGTGCAATAAGTCTGCATGGCAGTAAATTTGATTTTAGTGAGGTTAGGTTAGGTTAAAACGTTAGCGGACGAGATTGATCCGTTCTGCAAGTTAGGTTAGATTTTTGAAATACCCAAATGACCAACAACTAACCTAACCTTTGGGATTATAGACCAATTTCACTTATTGCAGCATTCCATTTCCTATTGCATAAGTCTTCTTTTTTATGGCATATTCTATTTTTTTATGGCATCGAAAAATGCCACCCATATTTTAATTTGAATTTGAAATATCTCAATAATTCATATAGCCGGTTTGTGTGAATCTGTCAATTTCATGTGCAAAATTTAAAATTATTTGCATATTATACTGGCTCAGCCTTGTGAACCGATTAACTTAACTTAAAATTTAGAGTTAACAAGGTTTTTAGCTTTTCAGCGGAATATATCATACTTAAGTATTATATGATTTTTCCGAATAACTAACATTACAAAAATCAAAGATTATATACCATATTTTACCTATTCTGATTTTGTTAGTTCTGTGGGTGATATTTTCTTTTTTGTGTTTTTTTTTTCAGTAATACTGAAGAAGAGAAAGAGAGGGAGTGCCTTCCAAAATTCATGAAAATGCACGACTGTTTTTCGCAATATCCGGAATACCATCATCGACCGAAGGAACACTATGACGAAGACGAAGATGAGAATAATGAGGAGGACGTGTATTTCGCTCAAGATGAGCTTCAGCTTATCAACGATTACAATGACGAGATGCCAGAAGAAACTAAGGCTGACAATCCTCAGGAAGAAAACGAAACCCTTCCCTCGTCACCACCAGCATAGGCAGCAGCTCAGGACGGCGGTCGGCGGTCAGACGAAATCGGTCGTAGAAGAACAACAACGAGAATATTCTAATAAACTATTCCTACACCTTGGAAAGCCTGCAGTTATGTAATTTGTTATTTTTTTCCACACGAAACGCCTACTCTGTATCATGAATTCAAATAAAATAAAACAGCAGTTGCATGTTGCATTTGGCATTTTCAATTTTCAATGTTCGAGTTTTCTCAGAGTACAATTCAATCACTGAAATGAAATGCAAGCCATACCGCATACCTATGTAGCACAAAATACCTTTCTTAAACCTTTAAGAGCAACCTAAAGAAGCCTCAGTTCCAACTCTCACCGCCAGGATTCCGTACTTTTTTGAATTGCGTAAATAGTTCAATTTGCAGATATCACGCAGTAGGAAAGATTACTTTTTATTTCAGGTTATTTTGTTGAGTCGTCTTCGAATTAATGGTACCGTAGTGAAGTGGCTATGCTGAATGCTGATGCTAATAACGTTACGTTGGACCTATTGTTTTGTGGTCCTAATTATTTTACCTTACTGTAATTCAACCATTCAGTTTTAGTTAACGAAACTCCTTCAATTTTTGAAGAATTAATTTAGTTCATTTTAAGTAAAATGAGTTTAAAATTTTGTTCAAAAATACAAAGTTCATTCGGTTTCATTTCATGGCTGTGGTTTTAAAATTCAAATGGAGTTTCAAAACGAATATAACTGGACTGGGGACTGTTTATTAGAATCAAAATCGAATTATGCAAGAATTTTTATATCCAATGCAGTGCAATGTCTCAACTTTTAAAATTGGTGAGGTGAAGTTAGAGTAAGAATAGCCCGGTACGCAGAATTTCCTTTTATATCACGCTCAGCAAAAAACATCACAGGTCGGCATCTGAGATTCATTCCATAAGGTTAG
>JAQFYT010002538.1:0-12651 GCA_034694925.1 Ceratophysella denticulata
ATATGGGTTTCGAGATCCTGAGCTATCCATCTCCACAATATGTAAAATATTTGGAATAAATAATTAAACCTCGTAAACCCCTTCTCGTATGTCCGACGCCTCACTTTGCCACTACGTTTTCAGGTGTTCAGGAAGGCCTCAACTTCCAAATATCGGTTTCTAGATTTTATTCTATTTGGGCCGACAATATTAATTCAATCTTAATAGGACTGGCAAAGATACATATACTATTAATTTAATTTTAATGAAAGCATGCCACCAACTTGTTAATATTAATTATGCAAAAACACCCAAAAAATCCACAAATAACAGATATGTTCAGATCACCTTTGAAGTTTTGTTCAAGAAAAACGGATTATTTATTTAAACGCACTAAATACTAAATCTTAAAATTTTGTAGAACACATATGGCCAAGAATTTATCATACCCAAAACAACAACAAATGTAGAACAAACTCTTAGATCTATTTCTTGAATGAAAACCATTAATACCTATGCTTACAATTAGTATAACAATTCTGAGAATCTGAGAGATTAAGATTTAATGACTATTAACTTCAATATCTATTTCAGAGTTATCTTCTTCGAAGTCCTTGAGAACCGTGAAGATCTGACTTACAGCTTCCTCGGAATAGTCGTCGTAGGACAGATCTGTAAACTCATCTGCAAGGAATTTCACATTTTCTGTAGTTAGAACCAGATCATGTTTAGTAGAGTTAATTTGAATTCCAAGTTTCAGTTTTAAGGTCGGGACCAAATCAAGTAGGTTCCAGGGACTGAAAGCACCCATAAGATGTTCCAGCTGTACAATGTAGAAATGGGTTCCAGGAAGCCAGCCAATTACTTTGTTTCCATTAATCCTATAAGGTACATTCAAAAACATATTTTGACAATTTAACCTTTGACCTGTGAGAAACGTGACCCAGATGATACCTGCAGCACTTATAGATAGAGATAAGCAAATAGCATTCTTCTATATTGACTGATTCAAATGAAAACTCTCCCAACCAACGCCGAAATGCCGTGAAACCTTGTAATAATGATATATGTCTCACCGTTCATCGATTTGAGAACTTGCTGGCAGATCTTTTGCATTGAACAGCATGCTGACCGAAACAGATCGTCGTAGATGTCGCAGAGTGTCATCCGGACTAGGACATCTAATAGGAACAGCTGAAACCTTAGGAACTGGTGCTTTTCCCAACACTGCTTTCACAGCAGCTGGCATAACTGGTGGAAACAGAATTTCTACTTCTCGATCCACTTGCTGTCGTTGTTGTTGGGAAAATGTGCTGAACAATTCAGAACCGCTATTCCTTGGAGTAATAACTGAGGATGGCTTTGAGACTGACGACTGGACATATGACCGAGGAGCTGGTGAGGATTGAATACTGTTCGTTTTAGCAAATGTACTTCCGGGTAATTTCCAATTTCGTAGACTGTCCAAAGTTACTTGTCTGGGTTGTCTTGGAGTTTGAGGTTGGGACGAGCGTCGTGGAAAAATGTCTTCGTGTGAGTTCAAATTCAAGGGTTGACTACAGATGCTGCTGGATCGTGAGCGTTTCAATGGCGGAGGTTCACAAGCGTATGGTGAATTGACATTAACCGTCGAGTTTCCAATTGTCGTCGTGTGACAGTTACGCAGTCGGGTAAAGAAATCCTCATCTTTATCTCGCTCGTTCCGTGGTGGATACAAGGTAGGAGAACTTAAGATCGGTGGATTAAGTCTTGGCGTTTGGGTTTGTGGAACAATAACTCGTGGGGTGAACTCAGATGAATGTCGTCGAATCCGTGGGGTGGATGCTGAATCAAAAGCTCCCATACCCTTGGTTCCTCGTACGATTGTCGCATTCTGGTAAATAATCGATTAAACGAAATTCATGAACTCCGTATTATTGAGCAACCATGGCCCAACTTATTTCGGGAACAGCTTTTGAATCCTATAATTGCAAGTATAACTGTAAAAACGCTCACCTCAATAATATTCCCATGCTGATCTTTCAAACGTCCAAGGACCCAATCTTTGTCGAAATTAAGACCGGTCGTCGAAGTCGAATCTTTTACAGAAGGATTGGAATCGACATTTTCAGCAGCGTTGTACATAGCTGGAAAACCAGGTCTCAAACGCTCTTCCGGTGCTGTGCTTGAAGGTGAGGCACTAAAGTTTCCTCTTGGAAAAGTCGGTGTCTAGAAGTTTAAAGATTTAGATTAACAATTCAAATATAACTGAATAATTGCAGATTGGCGTTATTTATTTTGCTCCCAACCTTAACTGGACTCTTGCTAAAGTTTTCCTTCGACGAAGCAGGAATTTCGTTCAAGAACGATAGAATATTTTGACTGCGAGAGTTTGTAGGAATGTTTACTGATGACGAAGGTGGGTCAAAAGGTATGACAGTCACCGGTTCCAATGTATTGGATGCTTTTGCGTTCACAACTTTGGGAAGATTCTCTTTTAGATTATTCAAGTTTGCGTCCACAGGATAGAATTCCTTTAACATTTGCTCAATCTTCTCCAAAATTTCTACCTAGACACCAGTAATAGGTCACAAAAAGTATTATAAAATGAAATACCGCTTCATACTGCTACGCGTAATAACGTGAATCATTCTATTTGGAACATTTTTAGTACCTGGTACATCAGAAACACTTTGGATTTGTTCATATCTCGATTAAAATCGACTTGATCCGAAGGAGTGGTGATTTTCAAAACCGTAATGGGATGCTTCGTCTGTGAAACCTGAGTTGTTGAGAGTATTGCTCCCATGATGTGCTGATGCAGCATCTAAATTTGAATGTAAATAAATTATTAGCCTTGATTTTGTTGAATGTATGTCGTATACAATAAAATAATTTCGAGACATAAATTACCCGCTGGATCTCCCGCAGCTGGACCCTTCTTCGATTGATAATAATCGCAATGGACTTATTGGAAGACGTGGTCATTATTTTTGTGTCGATGGGTAATCGTGGTAAATGAAGTTCAATTTCCGTCACTGAATCACTCCTGTTGTTCTTCCCTGGTGTTGAAATTTCAATTGGTCCGCATTTCGTTAACTGCTTCGCAACTCCAACCCCAAATATTGAGCAGATAGCTTGATCCAAGGATGTAACCGAAGGTTTTGTCCAAATCGCACTTCCGTTGTGAAGAAGAACTAGGGAAATCTATAGAAAAAAAACAATATTTACAATATTTATTCCATAAATTATAAGTTAAGTTGGTTTAATGCGACATGTACCTTGTGATTTGCAAGCCCAACTGACTTCAAGTAGAATTCAATTTCCTTCAATTCAGCCACCATTCTAGACTTCTCCCGAATGTAATTCCGCCGTACGGGATACTTCACGAATAAGTCACGAACAATGATATTTGTTCCACGGGCAAGAGCTGCTACGTTTTCACCTTTAATCTTTCCATTATCATCCAGAATATACCTCGTTGCATGAGGATCTTTTTGCGTCCGTGACACGATGACGACATTTGCAAATGAACAAATAGAGGAAAGAGCTTCGCCCCTAAATCCATAGTACTCCCCGCAGCCTGTTGAAATTGAATAATTGGAAAATAAAAAATCAAGAATTCATTCTGGTGCTTTTACTAATGTTAATAAAATAAAGCTGGTGAACAATATGCTGGCCTACTCAGATTCTCCTCATTCGTCAGTTTTGACGTATGACCTCCAGCAACAGCCAATGTAATCTGACTCGGTGTAATTCCATGTCCATCGTCCCGTACTTCAATTTTGTCCAAACCAAAATTGTCCTACACAAAACACAAAAATTACTCAACAATCTACACAATTACGTCTAAAAAAATGCATTTAACGATTTACAAGGTCCAATTAATCAAAACAATTTTCCTTACCAAATGTACCTGGATCCTTGTCGGGCCAGCATCAATAGCATTGTCCACTAATTCACGGACAACGTCCGAGACCCTAGTAATAATTTGTGCTCTTCGAATAGCAGATGAGACCGTCACGTCAAGCTTCTTCATTGATGTTTCTTTGGAGCCGTCCACGTCCATTTCAGATTAACAAACTAACAGGATTAATTGCAATTGCATGAAGAGAGGTAGAGTGTAGGTGTTTCAATTAATCGTGTAGAATACAAGTACAACGACAAATCCAGTCAGAGAGTCAACGAGAAGCATCAGGCGTCATAATAGGTCAGGAGTAAGAGGTCCTCAAGTTCCGATATCATCCTTTCTGATCTCGTCCTGCTTCTTTCTGGCTCTCTCAGTCACCTGTCACCTGTAGCTGTAGAGACAAAATTCTTGATATTATACCATTATACTGTACTCTGATAATTAAATTATCTACAAATACAAAATACAATCGCAAATACAGATAGACTACCGAAAGCACATCGCAAAATCGCTATTGACATGTCAGTTGTTCGTTGTACCGGCCGGTGACCGGTTGCCGGTTGCCGGTAATAGCAAATAGGTACACATTTTGCCTAACACCTAATGCTGTATGCAGAACACAATGCGCATGTAAATAGCCAGCACAGTCAACACTAGTTATATTTTCAAATGTTGACTGTCTGTCAACTATTGACTATGTTATTTAAACCAAACCTTCGGTTATGTTGTATATATGACATATGACACATGTAACTATATAAAACATTTGACATTTAACATTGTAAATTGTCAATTGTGCAAGCTGACCTTATTCTCGCAAGTAATTGATGTCGCAGGCGTCGAGTAACAGGTCACCGATTACTTCCAGGTGTCAGCTGTCAATTTCCGGTCGCCGGTCAAAGCATAAATAACTTGACACCTTGACCCTTGATTCACGTCACACGTGCCGAGTGCACAAGTTGCAAGTGACAAGAAAAGCAAAGAAATTAGCAAACAAATCAACATCAACACAGCCTTCCCCGCTCTACGAACCGTATCTCATCCAACCCCACTGCAGATGGCACTTCGTGTTTTAAAGTTACATTGAGCTCGTGCAACTATCGCTATTCGCTATTGTTTCAAATTATAATTTAGGCGATACTACTAATGGCTTGCATTTTAAGCGTCTATCTGGCGGCGGTGGTAACAGTATGTCATTTTAAATTTAGGTTGGAATTTGGAACCTAACCTGACATTACTCTCAACATGCGGTAGGTCACACATTGCGTATTACAGTGTGCGTAACGCTAGCCCATAGATTATACATGGGTACTTAACCTACCACTGTGACAATGTAGTTTACCACGACCTCCTATGAGACACCGTCACCCATGGTATGAAAATGTGTTATTTTTTGACAAAATTACGGAATTCATGTGGAATACTCTAGTAATACCGAATTCTCCAAATTTACCAATTACGCAATACCCATGGGTGGCATTTTTTGATGCCTTGAAAAAATGAAATGTGCACAGAAAACAGACTTTTGCATTGAGAAATGGAATTCCGAAGTAAGGAAAATTGCTCTAAAACACTATAGGTAAGGTTAGGTTATTTGTCATGCGGGTATTTCAAAAACCTAACCTAACATGTAGAATGGATCAATCTTGTATGCCATAGTTTTAACCCAAGCTAACCTGACTAAAACCAAAACTACCTCAATGCACGTTTATGCATTTCCAAATCCTAAAATACCCATGCACATCATTGAAATACGATACCATTCGTGCTGACACAAACAGTGCATCTAATCTGTATTTTAGCGACAAGCGACAAAAGATAAAACGCTAATAATGCTTCATAATCAATCATATTAAATGTATGTAGGTACTATAAAATAAACTTCACACAGACAACGAGAAAGACTATAAGATAGGCTTTTGCATGTGATCTTGAATGAGGTTGTTTTCATCCTTTCTCTACTTCGTCATCCTCGACTAGTCTTGTGTCTATTGTACTCCATCTCTACTTATCTTTTTAGTCTCCTCTGCCAAAAAAAAATCCGTCATTTCTGCTCATTCTCTTCAGAACTTTTTGTTCCTTTTTTTCCTACCCCTCCTCCGCGTCTTCATCATCTCCGCTCTCATTCTTTCTGCTTAGGCGCGTTTAGCATTGTCCTCCTCCTCTTAAGAAGATCCTCCTCATGCATTCCTCATACGCTCTCAGAGACGCTTTCTTCTACCTATTATGTACGAATCTATATTCTGATCCGAATACGGAGTTTTCTTAAGGCAGTTTTGTAATTTTGAAATTCGTGCCAATCCTGGTCATTCTGGTAATGGACACACTCCGAGTGGAACAGTTTCAGCGTTTGTACCGGTTGCAATGCAAACAGTTTTAGATAGCTTGGTAGAATATAAATTAAGTTTGGTATAATGCGGAATAGCAGCGCGCCGACATGCCTCGTTAACGCACTGGATTGCATTACGTTGAACTAAGAAAGACTGAGAACATATGGCTCTCTTGTAGCCGCCCTGCGCCAGCCGAAATCCTCCAAAAGGGTGAAAGCTTCTTCACCGAAGGGACACATTTGGTCTCGACTCCGAAGGGACAGAACTGATAGATGCCAGCGACACCCAAGTATTTCGACCTCACGGAATTGAGCTGCGGCACCGGCTGAGGTAAGACATGGCCATCGTGTCTGAACAAGTGGCGTCCCAGAGAAGGCATTTTCCTTTTAATGAAGGGTGAGGGTCAGCCCATCTGGTTTCTTGACATCGTCACGAAAAATGCCTACCGGCTCACGAATGGCCGGGATATTGATGGAGCGGAAGGCCCGCTTCAAAATTTCGTTGATTGCGTAATTGGTAGCTGATTGATCCGAACACACATTAATTACCCGTGACGTTGCTTAACACATTCGCTAACATTACGAGATACCGCGAACATTCAAAGAATAAAGAACGCCCTTAAGGATGAAGATAAGTGGAAAATGGAAATGGGATGTTGCGCGCAGAGTCACAACAACAGAAGATGAAAAAGAAAAGAAAGGAAAAAATGGGAAAGAAGAAAAGAATCGAGTCTTTGAAGGAATAAGAAGAAGACAAGATGAAAATCTTCTTTCTCTCCTCCTGTTTCTCTTTTCACTTCCAGAATACAGAATAAACTATGCTGAAACACATTGGAAGATGAGGAAGGTGCACTTTGGTCCTTTTTCTTCATTATTCTTCGCTTTTTTTCTCGTTTTCTCTCCTTCATTTTCTTATCAAACAGACAAGAAGTTTCTTTTAGATCGGATTATTGTCGTTTCTTTTCTACTACGGACGTACAATAGAACTGATTATTAACTCGGCGAAAGGGTTAGGGAAGGCCTTATGCAAAATAACCTGTTTCACAGCAGCTTGGGACCCAGAAGAAGGTGTGGCATAACTGCACAGTACCTAGGTATTACAGTTAATACTAGATGTCCGTCAAACAATTCTCCAGTACTAGATTTATAATTGATTCAGTTCAAGAATAATTTACTTACCTACAGCTTCTTCGTCACGGTCACATATCTTCTTATATTGTAGAGATTGTGAGTCTGCCAATGATTGAGAAGTTAGTTCACATTGGAACAGCAGGTCATGGGATTGAATATTACATTCAAATAGAAAGCCATTTGAAATTAACCGAAATAAATTATAAAACTGGAAAAACTTATTAAGTTAATATAGATAATCATTTCGCATCAAAAAGATAATTCACGTAGGTATATGAATGTTTAGAGTTAATGATCTGATCATAGATCGTAGGGCGTGACCAGGCGTAGGTAGTCTTTAAAAACTGCACTTGTGGATAAAAGCAACAAATTTACAGTGTATGTATATGGCTTTTGAACATGGAAAATGATTGGGATAGAGAGCCATCCAAAAAAGTGATCCGGGTGATCTTACGAACGGTCAAAAACTGGTCAAAATTAGAATAGGTACAAGAGTCAATGCATCACAATCTGAGCAATCATGATAATGCCCATATTGGGTGAGATCTGTACGCAATTTTTGGAGCTGCATAACGTTGGTAAGGTTAGGTTACAAAGAATCACGTTAGGTTAGTTTCCGAGTCTAACCTAACCTAACAAAGCATAATACTAATATAACCTGACTCGTTGGAATAGAGCACCGAAAATTAATTAGTGTTAATGTATTATATATATATACATATATATATATATGGTATGTATACCCGTCTATGTACCCTCGGCCTTGGAAAGTGATAATTAGAAATTATCGAAATAACGCACTTATTTTATTAGATTTCAATAAATTGTTGAATATTTATGAACGATACTTTGCTGTTATTTACAGCAGAATTGTCTAAACCCAAACCTTAGGTATGCTATGAACGAAGATTTGAGACAATACAGATTTAAAACAATTGAAGAATTTTAAATCGTTCCTAAGGAATATTTCTTGGAAATTTGATTGGGGAAAACATAAGGCAGAGGCAGAGTACCGTAACTATTGTCTATTGTTGTATTTATGTAAGTATAGATGTTCCCTACACCCAATGTTATATCCTAAATCCAAGGTCCACCAAACCTCGTTTATTGTTCCAATTCCTTGTAACTCCTAATTGTACTCTTCTATCTTCTTTTTTTATATTTACAATGTGATAAACGGCATGTTCTTTTTGATTAAACACTTTTATTACAGATTACCTGCTCGGGTGGGGATTCAGAAATAGGGCTACTGTACGCAATCACAAATTTAACAATGAGCGTCCGTAAGCTGTTTCAGTTTCAACAATTGAACTCTAAACCTTCTTTGTAAGCTACAAACTATGTTGTAAATCCCAACTGAAATATGCAATAAAATAAAGGGTTCAAGACTTCAAGATGCTCCTTGTTCGCCTCCAATTGAAGTCAGCTCACCTGTTACTCCACCCGATAAGCTGAATGCACACTAAAACAATAAAATCCTCAATTCAGAAGCCACATAGCTTATCCTGCCCATCTATTCCTCCCAGCACCTTCTTCCAAAATATAATATCGGTGTAACATGTGTCCAGTAATATTGTATTTCCGGTCCGACATTAACTTATAGAAACGAAATTTAAAGTTTACATAGCATACACAGCTTCAATACCTGTACAATTCTGGGCGGTGTGCCGTGTGCCGTCTACTATTGACAGCAGATTTCAGCGAATTTTGTCAAAATACGGAGTATGAGGGCGAGACCCAACAAAAAGTTTATTTTCCTAGATTTGACATTGATTGTTGACAATTGACAATAGGCAGGTCGTTGAATGCTTTAAGACGGTATCTTTGTCGTGTGTGGCTCCGCGTTTTTAGTCATAGGTTTGGTTAGGTTAGGAATAAGCAAGCCTAAACTATCTTCACAAACCTAACTAAACAGAACTTTGTGGAACCACACCTAACTAAAAATGAAATACTCCCAAAACGCGGAGGGCCACACACGACACACGACAATGATACCTTTAAGGCTACCTACTTTATTTTTTCAAGAAATAAAACCAAAGTCCAAGCAATGTTCAAGTGATGACGATTTCCGAATAATAAATCTCGTTATACCCACATTTGGGTGCTGGACGTTTAGAAAGTACAGCGGGTGGGTTCCGCATACCGTTATACGTAGACGTGGAGTTCTCTAAAAACTTTTACAGACGACTTTCGTTTCGAGTTAGGCTAGGTTCAGCTTCTTCTACTGCCCGTAGGCCAACTTCGAAGTCTACCGAAATCGTATGTGATCTCGGTTTACTTACTAAATGTCTCTATCTGAAAATCCCCATGACAAGTTATAGTTATTTGGAACCAGTGTTAACGATATCCTAAATCTGATGACGTAGACCCCATTACAACTAAATTCAACACTTTAAATTAAATTTAAAAATTCAGCAATCAACATGAATTATATCCGGCAAATTAGGAAAGTATTTGGCAGTGTCAACGGTCAAAGACACAGCTCAACCATGAAGATTAACTCGTTTCTACTGGGACAGGTGCAGGTGATCATGCTTCTGATCCTGAATTTCCGAGAAGTTCTCCCACAGTTCAGTGTCGTAAAACCTGACACAAGTCACTATCCTCAACCGGATCCCGCAATAGCCCGTATTCTGGACAAGAACTGCAATATTTCTGACTACATCAACCATGGCGTGTCTGACTATTGGACGGACTTCTTCGAAAAAACAGTGGCAGACGGGAATTTCTCGAAATTTTTAAAAACTCCGAAAGCCACGCGACAGGCCCTGAACGACGTCTGCTACTTTGATAACAGTAACCATGGCTACTTGTACCAGTGCATTCAGGAGGACCATGCCAGGTGTCAATGTATGAAGCATCCGGTCGAGACTCTGGCTGTCCAGTTGGATCCCAAAACTGGGCATTTGAGCTGTCTCGTTGATGAAAATCAAGTATGTGTAGCGGAACAGCGGACGAAACCTAACCCGTCTTCCCCCAAGATGACCATACCTGAACCTTATCTCTGTATTCCTGACCATTACTGCGATCTTAAACTCAAGAAGTGTGTGCCATGCTATGATCCTGACCCCAAGAAAAGGAAAACCATAAAGCCAGATCCACTATGCCCGGATGCTCCTAAAGTGAACAACGCGAACGTGTTTCTCGGATCAACGGTATTTCTGGTCTGGGCGGTTATTGGGACCCGTATTTGGATGTAATAAATTAATTACGATTAAACGTATTTAAATGCGTATTTTGTCGAAAAATGATTATAATAAACTATCCAGCAAATGATTCTAACGTCCAGAAACTCCGTGTTGACCCTATTCCTGATTATTTTGTCCAAAATACCTATTAAATATCCACAGAAAGAGCCCATAAAAAGCAGAATTTACCCATAACAGAATATACCCATAGCTTGCACGATCCCTTGCCTAATGTGGAATGCCAGTTATTTACCCACATATTGCTGCCAGAGTGACCATTTGTTAGACCCTTTCGAATATCCGCCATTACCATTACTTGTTTTCACCTAAATTCAAATCCAAGCATTCGACCATTTCCAGATCAATTTTAGAATTTAGATAAAAGTTTGACAAAGATGAAGATTGAGCTATAAAATCACTGCGAAATACCTGAATTTTCGTCGAAGTTCTCGACGTTGTATGACAAAGTTGCACACCGCTGTGCTGCTAAATAAATAGATTAAAGTACCTATCGAATTTAAATATTCTGCTTATACAGGTCAGTAATTCCGTAACCGTCAGAAAGAACATGTTAGCAGATTGCGTTGGTCACAAGTCAGAATGGTTCTAATTGCCTGTTTACGTTTCCAGATTAACAGCAAGCACTGGCATTCTCAAATATCCGAATTACTTAAAATGGTCCGAGTTGCCCCAACCAGCATTCTATTCCTGACCATCATAATCTTGAACGTCCATCGAGTCACAGCCCAATTCGGCGTACTGGACGATGCGCCTGATGACGACTTCAAAACTCCCGTCATACCCTATACGGACTGGCCCTGGACAATTAAGTTATTGGGTCGGAACTGTAGTTTCGAAAAATACAATGAAACGAACATCCTCACTTGGTGGGCCATGTATTTCAACGGATCAGCAATTTCAATGAACCACTCACTTGAAGTTCTCCTCCAACATGGATATGAGATAGAAGACGAAGAAATCTATGTTAACGAAACGAAAATGAATGCTACCACAGAGAAACCTTTGTCCAAGAACTCAACGACCCGAACACCGGCGACGAACGCGTCAAAAACGACAACCCTGGCGACGACCACGTCAAAAACGACAACCCTGACGACGACCACTCGTAAACCCCAACGTAATCACACAAAGCCGCCTGTCCCAGTGGAGCGTCCCGATGACAATTCTAAAGTCGAACCCAGGGCTCAAGACAATCGTCCACTTCGTCAACAGCTCGACGAAATCTGCTTCATCGAGGAAGACGACCATGGTTACCTGTACGAGTGCAGTGAGGAGCAGATTTGCATTTGTTTGCATACAAGTTTCATCGTGACTGTTCCGATTAATACAGGAAGTATCATTGCTTGTCTCATTCAAGAAAATAACCCTTGTGTCTCTCCGCATCGTCCTGACAAGCCTTATCGCTGTCATCCCAGGCTCTACTGTGATGTCAATGGAACGAAGTTATGTAAACCTTGTAAAAATGAAACACATCCAGATGGTTGCTTGAAGAAGAAAACAAAATTTTCCAGTGGAACCACGAGGATTTTGAATATATGGCTCTTGAACTGTGCTTTTTTCATATTTCTTATAGTGGTGGCGTTTATGTAAAGCTCGTATTAATCCTAAATAAATTATGCATAAGCCAATTACTGTAATTCGAATGATAAATATACGATACCGACAATACAGCAATCTTGGATGTGACATTGATTAAAATATTCGCAGTATTTAACTGAGTGTTGGGAACTGATTTTTTTTATTGAATTAACATTGAATGATACTTGCTAAAATAATATGACCTCATCTGACCTAATAATTCGTAGCGAATAGCCTACAGATGTACAATTTTTAATATACTCCTTTCAGTGCGGTTTTAAATGGTATTGTTGGATATGGGTACCGCCAAAGGTGCTTCACTATGTAGGTATGTTTTCGTGGGTTACCAGGCCACAAAGACAAACCTACAGTTGAAACACCTTGGGCACCGCTCTCAAATCACAAATGCAAATGTGCCAATGTACCTGTGTGATATGCCCCGTAGTAGGTACCTCGTAATAAATTATACGTCAGGCGAGCGAAGCGAGCCTGACAACCTATGAGAATCTGACTTGACGGTTGTCCGTGCTCGCTGC
>JAQFYT010002539.1:0-12645 GCA_034694925.1 Ceratophysella denticulata
TTGCGGCACCTGCAGGAAGAGCAGGAGGGACCGCAAAAGTGCCGCAAAAACTCTGCCGGATAAGTAGAACTCAGCCCGTCGTTACACTCATGATCATGCAGGTGCAGGGTCACAGTTTTTTCAAATTTTGAATCGTAAAATACACGGTTACGGTCAACGATCATTAACAGTTGACAGTGAACGGGCACAAGACTGAGGCGTGAAGAAAGGTCAATGCAAATGAAGCCTGTTGGACGGTCACACACGAGAATGCCTGGAGGGCCTCCACGGAAGAAGGTTCGTCGACACGAGAGTGAGGTCAGCTGTTGTCTCAAGTACCTCATCTTTGGATTCAATGTAATTTTTTGGGTAAGTCTTATTTGTTTCTCTCAAAATCCAAACGTCGAACAGATAACCATATGCAGGATATCATTAATGTGCAATGCATGTGCGGACCTTTAATTTAATTGGTTTTTAAATTCCAGCTTTTGGGGCTCTTCATTCTGGGCGTGGGTGTTTGGGCTTGGAGTGAGAAGGAAACATTGTCCAACCTCTCGAGACTCACACGAGTGGCTTTGGACCCTGCCTTTATACTCGTACTCGTTGGCTCCCTCACCTTCGTCATTGGATTTACAGGGTGTGTGGGGGCACTCAGGGAAAACACTTGTCTCCTCGCTGTCTATGCAATCTTTTTAGCTGCAATACTCCTCGTGGAAATCTCGTCAGGAATACTTGGGTAAGGTAAACTAAATTAACCCGTCAATCATTTATATTTAAGCTCTTAAGGTTCTAACCGTGGCGTTTTGCGTTTCTTGATCGTTTTCCAATTTAGGTTTATCTTCAAGGATTGGATCAAGAGTGAGGCGACGAGTGGATTTCAGTCTTTCATAGTCTCTTATCGTGAAGATCCGGATCAACAAAATCTCATAGATTGGATTCAGGAACGATGGCTCCAGTGTTGTGGGATTGAAGGGCCAAGAGACTGGGATAAAAATGTTTACTTCAACTGTAATTCAACTGCCAGAGAAGCCTGTGGTGTTCCGTTTTCATGTTGTAAACAGCAATCGGTAAGATATGTAATGTACTTACTGACTTTAATGTGCTGTAAATATCTAGGACTGTATTTAATTCAACGTTTTTAAGCCTTTGATTTGATTTGAGCCAATTCCTGATCTTGTCTTGTTGGTCCGTTTGAACAGTTATGGATTCGAAATACACAGTGCGGGTACGACGTCCGGAAACAGGAATATGTAAGTCAATTGTCAATAGTCGTTGTCAATCTATCTCTATCTACTCCAGCTAAACAGTACTTAATCTTTAATTACCTATACGATTCGCGGCCGAAAAACTGAACAGAAATCTGATATCTTACTAATCAATCGTAGTTTTAACTAGGTATCTATCTTGTCTAGTAGATATGTACTGTTCTTTCGGGTTATTGGTCTAAAATTCTAACACAGTTATTCCAAATATACTGTATATCGGACGTAATATAACTGATAATTTGACCTGACCACTTTAGCCACAGGACCGAGGACTGGTGATATACGACAAGGGTTGTCTTCGGTCAGGGGAGGAATGGGTTGAAGCAAATCTTATTCCAGTTGCTGCAGTCGGGGTAGCGGTTGCTATTCTTCAGGTCCGCCACTAACATATTTTCTATGGTGTTCAAACTGAAAGATGCTTCTCAACTTGCTTTTGCTCCTGCTTCCACGCACATGCATGTGAATACGAATTAATTAATAAGCTTGCTTTTATTTGGGAATTGAAAATTGAATGTTTATTTTAATTAACTAACAGTTTGTAAATACGATGATATGCTCGTTTTCAAGTTTCGATTTCGACTACAGCGCGTGATGTGTTTCTAAATTCTTAGAATTAGAATGATATTGGATTTACAACATTTTAAAATAGAATCTGGATGTGTCTAATACTATATACGAACGAGGATGTATAGTGAGTGCTGAGGAGTGGCTCGAAGGGAATCTCGTGACCGTGGCCTCTGTTGTTGTGGCCGTCACATTTCTCCAGGTAACTCACCTAGACTTGGATGACCATTTGGAATTGGAAAAGTATATTCTGCATATGACATTATCCACAAGGAATCAACTAATTTTGATACCATATTACTAATTTTTACGGCTGCTAATGTCCATAGCTGTGCTTATGCTCCGCTTTGTAAAATGCAATCACTGGCTTGATCTGCACGTTGAACGTTCGTTCAGAAATACAGTAGAACTTATTAAGAGTTTATTGTTACTCTCACAGATACTCGGGATTTGCTTCGCTCAGAATCTCCGAGCGGACGTTTTTGCTCAACGATCCAAATGGCGCTGACAATTAGTGGCCCCCACACCCATCTAAAAGCCTGGGGGCCGGGTACTCAACTCACTCAACGCTGTTTCGACTAATTATCAATAATTTACTTATTTTACTCAATCGAGCTCTAGCCGTAATCGTAAGTATTGGGAAGGAAGGACGAAAAGTACAGAACATTCAGCAAATAATGAATGGAGGAAGTCAACATTCAGTGTAGAATTGCTGTGTATTGGTATTCCTTCTCTCTGTAATCTCGTGTCACTCTCTGAATACTCTATTGGTCGTCGTCATATACATTATAGATAGTAAGTAATTGAATTACGCGTTTCTCGTTTTGTATCGTGAATTAAGATAATTAAGACTTTAAATGTTAGGTATAGTAGAGACGGATGATGGCTCAGAATCTCGAAACCCTTTCCTTGCACTCACGCGTAATGCTAATAGCATGGACCGTGAGCTCGAAACCCTTTCCTTCCACTCAGGCGTAATGCTAATAGCATGGATCGTAAGTCCGAAACCTTTACTTCCACCCACGCGTAATGTTAATAGCATGGACCGTGAGTTCGAAACCATTTCCTTCCACTCACGCGTAATGCTAATAGCATGGACCGTGAGTTCGAAACCCTTTCCTTCCACTCACGCGTAATGCTAATAGCGTGGACCGTGAGTTCGAAACCCTTTCCTTCCACTCGCACGTAATGCTAATAGCATGGACCATGAGTTCGAAACCCTTTCCTTCCACTCACACGTAATGCTAATAGCATGGACCGGGTCCGTGAGGGGGAGGATAGATTTCGAGATTCTAAGCCATCCGTCTCCACAATACTGTACGATGTACTATCTGCGGTACTTCCAATTTCAATCAAAATCCAATAGTAACGGTAACTGATCGAATCGGAATACAATCGGAAATCGATAAAGAGCTGCAGTGGTTGCGCCAAATCAAGAGTCATTCTCCTAAAGAATTTCATCAGCCGCTGTATGCCCTGTACATACTGTAATAACCATAACCTAATATTCCAATTCAACAATAATTTATCGTAATTTAACTAATGTAGAATTACATGCGTTATGATCAATGTTAATACTAGTTAACTAATACCTACCTAACCATATGTATCTCCTAACTCACAAACCCCGTAGTAGAGTTATTTACAATCACATTGATATTATTTATTCTAATTTATATGAACGTAAACCTGTATTTACTAATTATTTGCATTTTGGATCTACTGCGCTTGTTTTATAACGCTCATTTTATGCATTTACTACGGACTCAAGATTTGATTTAACCAACTTGATTTTTTTGTTTGTAATAATTGAGCCAGTAGCCATTCTTTCTTTAAGTTGACGACCTAACCATTTTATACTTAACTATGCAGGGGGTTCCCGGATACCCTCAATTTGAGATTCTGTATTTGTGTTGTATTGTAAATAAATCAAGCACATTTCCATCAAAATATCTTAGTTTGGAAGGATAGTATTTTACTCAAACTTAAGCGAATAGAAATCAATAATCGTTACCAACTCGGAATATTCGATTAGTGTTAGATGCGTGATCGTGTCCAGCCAGTTTATCGAAGTCCGCGCTTGATAATTGCCTGCTGAATCACACGTTGACTCTTTGCCTTGATTTCCAAACGTCCAGGGATTTTCATGTCCGGTAAATCGTCATCATCAGCTGTGTGTTGAATAACGGGCATCAAAAATTAGCAATGGAATGCGCACATTGGGTTTGGTTATTCGGTTTTAACGCTGAACGTCATTCCTTCTGATTTGGGTATGGGTATTAAACTTACGCTCCGCATCATCCTCCTCATCAGAGGCAACTGGTGACCCGACCCGAACATGCCGGGGTAGAATTGTTGGAAGCTTCGCAAATGGTCCATAGCCTCTCTCAGGTTCTCTTCCTTTGAACATTTTTTCGTACTCATCCACTGTCTTGACCAATTTCTTGAGCTTTCCGTACACGGATTTCATTTGAACCTTCAAATCAGGCGTGAGTTCATGATGAACTGGTCTGCCTTCGTCAAGCCGCTCCAAAACGGCAAGCATTGAGAGACGAAGATCCACTGTAATGTCTCCATAGTACTGGAGACGTTTGTGGGATTGCTGGAGATCATCCTGAACTTGAATCAACGCCGCAGCACAATCCTTCTCACGGTTTTCAAAACTATATTCAGACATCAGACCAGAAATGTAAAATGAATTCTCAGTGTAAAGCCGAAGTGTAATGGTAATCGTATTTAGACTTTACTCAGTCTCCTGCTTCCTGCCCGTGTACTTGAAATGACTTAGGATGAGCATGAGCTGATCTCGTTGCTTGATTAAGCGATTTCGTACTTCTTCCTTGAGACCCTCTTCCAGGTTCAGTTGTTGACCCAGTGCCTGGACAGTTTTGTATCTGGGAACATAAGGATTTTGTCCAGGAATCAGTCAATTGCACCGATATTATACGATTTTAGGTTGACCCCACCTACCTAATTGGTATCTTGGTCAAATCCGGCACTCGCATAATATCTACCAATCTCTTTGCGCGAACTTCGTAGCGCTCCACTTCCTCTCGCTTAATCCTGATAACGTCATAGACTTCCGTGGTGGACGCTGCTGGGTCATCCTTCCCATAGCCAATAGAAAGTCGTTTCCGAAAGGCCGACACACCAGCATGGTTTTCATTTAACACCTGAAAATTATACGGTCCAATTCCAATCAATATCGATACAAGCACATGCAAAGGTTCATCGAGGTTATAAATACATACGCGTTCCACAGCTTTCTTCATTTTAGCCATTTGCTTCCGCCGAACCTTTCGGTTCTCAATGGACTCTTTTTCGGTAATTGCCATATTCTTTCCAGCTTCGTCACGAAACTGGAAATCAGATAACTCATAATGCAGGGACTGCATAGAGTTCCTTATGGTAGGTTAATTGTATTCTTACGCCATTAGCGTCATCCAGCATTTTCTGAAGGTTCCTGAGCTCGTTCTTCTGGACGCGGAGCTGTGTCTCGAGTGAAAGCAATGTTGGAAGATACTTGCCGCGTTCTTCCCGTAAAATGAACTTGATTTCGTAATATTTGGAGTGGAGTATGAAGGCCGTTTCTCTCTTTACTGAAAATTATCAAAGGATAACTTGGATAACTAATAACTCTATCAACCAGCTATAAGGTATCGTCTATTACCTTTAACGCTCTCAATCCTATTCTCCAAGTAATGAAATTGTTCCAGTGCATCCAACTCCCAGGGTAGGGTTCCTGGACGCGGCCATTTTTCAATCATGATCACCATTCGCTCTGCCTCTTCCAATTTCTTTCGTTTGTGAGTAAGGTGGTCCAGGAGAAAGTTGAGGTGTTTAATCACATCGAAGAGCTTGTCATCGAGCCAAGGGATAGCTTGGGTGGCTTTTCGTTCCGTCATGGCTAGCTGGAACTTTCGATGTGTTCGAAGGGCGTTCTGAACTGCAGCCTTTTCCGAGAAAATGGCGGCCATGAACCGAACTCGAAGCTCTCGCGTTTCATAGTAAAGGTCTTGAAGGATTGAGGAGGCTCCCAGGGCAGATTCTTCGAATTCTTCAGCCAAAACTCGGTTGTAGCGTTCTGTTGAGAAAGTAGAAATTGTAAGGCTTTCCAATATGTATAAGGTAAATCTATGTAGAGTGCCCGATAGGGCAGGGTTCTGATTTATTGTAGTGACGGAAGGATGGCTTAGAATCTCGAAACCGATCCTTCCACTCACGGTCCATGCTATTAGCATTACGTGTGAGTGGAGGGATAGGTTTCGAACTCACGGTCCATGCTATTGGCATTACGTGTGAGTGGAGGGATAGGTTTCGAACTCACGGTCCATGCTATTAGCATTACGTGTAAGTGAAAGGATAGGTTTCAATTACAGACCTTTGAGAGCGATCTTTGTCCGAAGATTTTCAATTTGATCCTGGATGGGTACCACTTCCTCGAAAATCTCTTCATGGCTCTCATCTTTCTCGGGCTTGGGAATAAGGCGGCCATACGTAGAAATAACACGGTGTAAAAACATTTTGACCCTTTTGACCCTATTGGAACTTTGAATTCTAAATGCTTACGTTATTCCTATTGCTGTATCACAATGTAAAAACTATTAGCAACTATGTATTTCGCAGCTGGAACGATACAAAAAGATCTCTTGTACGAATATGATGACAAAAATACAATAAATGCCCAGTAGGTAGTGGTTAAAAAATATTTCTGCCACAGTTTTATGCGAATTACGTAAAGAATTACCAGAATTACAAAATTATCCGACGTGAACTCTGAATTCACGCCCCAAATCCAGATTCGAATTCGAAGCATCCCTAAACTTAACAACCGTAATCCTATGGTAACCATTCCACTCTGTAATTAAAATCGAAAAACGGTTCCATATTCAACAATCTAGGGAATCCAGCTCAAATTTCGCCAATAATGCTCGAGATTGAGATAACTCAGGGTTATATTTTATTAGAACTCGAAGCCGAAGCATCAATTCCAGTGCCATGCATCGAAAGTCACCAATAAGATCCGTCATGGTGCATATCTATATCGCCGTTCTGGTCATTTTTCTCAGGTCGCTCAATGACCATCAGGGACAAGCGGCTGGCGCAGGTGAGACGTTTCCGCTTGCACTTTGTGAAGAATTTCGAATCCAGCGAAACCAGAATCCAACAACTGTTTTGTCACTAATAAATTATTAATTTTCTATTCTGATTACTCAGACGTCTGCTCTCCGTGTCAGATGAACAATTTGAAGCCGAATACAAGTTACATGCTGGCTGTCGCAGACTGGTCATTACATATCCAAGGTGCTTATGGAACCAAATGCTACTACAAGTTTGAGGGTGATGACAGAAGCTTAGCTGACCAAGTGGAACGGATCAACTATCTTCTGAGTAAAGCTATTGATTTAACTGTGGCTTCAAATTCAACGGATGGTCAACAATACAGCTTTGGTATAAATGCTATAATTGCCCAAAAGAAGGATGAACGTGGAGGATGGCGAGAGTTCTTGACCTACCCTTACGGCTACGATGCTGGCTGTGATTTGTTTTTTTCTCAGGTCCACAACCAATCAATCCGAGACCTCTTAGACCCTACTGGAACAGTGTTCAATTGGGATTTCAATGAGCACAGTCTCTATGACCCGCCCGTCCGGGAGTTGTGGCTAAAAATCCAGGACTATGTCTTGACTCATAAGAAGCTCCCCATGATGGCTGTCTACAGTATCCGCGGAGAAATGCTTTTCAGAGGTGACCCACTCAGTGTCAAAACTTTGGAAAAACACCGTGAACCTTACAGGGATCCATATTCCTTCTGTCGTTTCGTCCAGTTCACGAAACCCAACTCCAAATTTGGTCTCTGTCCCGAACAACTCGAGTGTGGACTCGTCAATCTCCCAGCCCTTCATCCCCTCGTCAAGAACTTCGTGGACCTCATCCAAACTGTACTCCGCTGCATGGACAAGAAGGACAAGGACATTCGTGAGGATTTTTTGGAAGATGATGAGGCCACGTTCGAAGCATTAAACAAAGAATTACGGACAGTGATTAGCTCCGAGGACTTGTCTGTTCTCTTGGACCAAAACGCCATTGCCAGGGACTTTCCTTGCCTCCATTTCAATTATGAGTTCCGGGCTCGGGTCAAGAAAAATTGGAATCTCGTTATCCGAAAAATTGCGGCTCAGCAGAAAAGCATGAATGGAATTAAGAGACATTTCCGAGAAGCCATCATTCTTCATGTTCGACGGAGACAGCCTGCTTTGATGGAAAAGTTGAAGGACGGAACCAAGTTCCAGTTACGTCAATTAAATCAAAATTGCGGTTGTTCGACCCCTTTCTTCAAGACATTGGCATACATTGAGGCTATCATCCAAACACCGAATTTCGACGATGATGGATTTTACTATGAGATAGGTCCTGAGGGTTTTGATATCATGGATATGTCAGAGCGGAATTTCTTTCAGGCATTCATGGCCTCCTGTGACTTTGGTATCAATTTGGAGTGTAATTCGAAGTGCAAGTGTGTTTGTCCCAAAGGAGCCGTCTGCAGTGGGTCCAGCAGATTATTCCAGTTTCTGTCCGTCGAAATCATTGGTCTTGTTCCAGTCCTACTCGTTATCAAGCACACTCGCTAGAAGTAGGCTCGGGGTTGGACGTACCAGAAAATCAAATTTCAAACGAGACGGTCATACTGAATACTAAATCCCAGCTGTTAACCTACAAACTCAAATTACAATATCAAAGTTCAGAGGTATAAAATTCCGTGATCTTCTCAGCAATTTCAACACTTTCAAACAAGCAAAACGTGTAAAAAGCTTTTCTATGCATATAATTCAGGGTCTTGTAGATTGCAGAAGGAAATCGTTTAAGAGAACGCCAATAAATCATACTGTCTGTGACAATTTTAATTTTAATACAAATTGTAGATCGTGTATTTCAAGTGTTTACTTGTAAATATTGAATGCGCGTAGAACTTAATGCAACAACTTAACTTTAGATATTCTCGAGGTCCGTCAGATGCGTTTCTTCTCGAACATAGTCCTTGAAACGAACTCCAAACACACTTCGCATGAGAGTATCCATGTTGGTCTCCTTGTAGTATTCCTTATACTGAATGCTACTGGGCCATTTGTGCGGCTGACATTTTGTTCTCCAGACGAGAATCTAAGATATTTACAAAACTTTATTTTAAAAAAAACACGTGCCTATGCGCTGCAATCAAGGATTCACTTTTAATTTAACTTTATAATATACATTCGAACAGTTGTATCCCAACGGTTGAACGTCTTCTAAGTCAAATCCTAGATCTCGGAGAGTATAGCTGAAATCCGTGGCAAGCATCCAGGCTTTGTCCAGACTGCCATTCTGTAGAAATAATTGTCACAAACGACAAATCGTATGAGGTTTCGCACAGGTCACAGGTCGACCTGAACCTGACGTGACATTTCAGGTTCAGGTCAGCCCAACCCCCAACCTGACCTGAGTAAAAGAGCTCAGGTTCAGGTCAACTCTCCACCTGACCTGAGTTTTTCTGCTCAGGTCAGGTCAGGTCAGGTCTGACCTCAACCTGACCTGTGCGGAACCTTTCTAAAGCCTCACGTTTCTGAAGTATGAAATGTTGATTCCAAATGCTCCTACTTCCAAGGGCATTGTGTCCCAAGCTGCACTGTTCCCATCGAAATAACCCTCCAATTTCCCGTCTTTCGACACAATTGGCGACGTCAAGCCGAGAGACATGGATCGATGGGGACCAAAAGCGACTGGCCAAGATGAAAACTTCTTCGTATATCGTATCTGTGATATAATTGTATTTCTTGAGTTCGAATTGAACATTGTACATTCAAATCAATGTTTTAATTTCTAACCTGGTCGAAGATGGCGGAGCTAAAGGTATACTCTTCATGAGCCATCATGAGAACCCCATCACGTTGGGTATCTTGTAGAACCCAAGCAATTCCTGTGAGGAGACCGAGTGCTGGACCCTTCGGGTTTCCCAATTTCAACTTGGAAGTCTTCTTCAAGTATGCCTGATACTGGCGTGTTGAAAGGAGAACATACGGAACGCTGAATCGTCTCAGGAGCCGGTCAAGGTCACTCAGATGCTCGATCCCATTTTGAATAGAGTAGTGCTTAACGAGGACGAGGGTCACGAAATGTCGGACAGGGAAGAGGGCTTGGGCAATTCTAATTATACTCGGTGCTTGAGTGAGGCTGTACGTTGTGGACATTACGAACCAAATCCTGGGTTCTCTAATTAAACGATTATCGTTTCTACTATTGATTTCAGATATGCTGGTTAAATTGGTATTCAGATTCGTTGTGAATATCTCTTCGTTGAATTCATTTTCCAAGTCCAGCAATCTGTTGTTCATGTAATTGTAGTGACTGCAGAAAAATGTGAGAAAAAATCCGAGGAGGAAAGGTAAAAAGTGAAACTTGATGCTTTTCCGCTTCAGCACATTCCAAACATATTTCTGAGCAATGTCAGATTGGATTTGGGAAGAAGAGTTTGCCCTAATTCGATGAAACCGGGACAGCGTTGGTCTTGCACGGGACTTTGAGGGATACATTGAAATTAAGAGTAAGATTAGGATGAATAAGATTCCAAGTCCGTTCACCCAAATCAAATTCATGTGCAGTTTATGAGAATATCACAGGATAAGGCTTAATTGACTCCGGAATTCCAATTTCATTCGTCATGCTGCAAGCTGCATGCTGCTTCTTTCGTCTGTCATAGGGCAATATCAACTCTGCAAAGCAAACACAATATAAAAATCAATTCTGTTCAGGTTCAGGGTTCTTCATTTGTGCCGAAAGCTAACAGGAGCTCTGTGCAAAGGTGTATTATTGTATTTGCCTTCCAATTAGGAACAGAACAGAAGGCTTTTAAGGGACAAAGAGATAAGATTCATTCCACATCCGCTCCAGCAATCATGATTTTTGCTGGTTGGGCAGGATGTAACTGTCAACGTTGTTAATGACATCCAATCTGAGTTTAGACGTTCAGTTGACTAGAAAAAATTACTTTTCGTCGTGTAATTGTATATTTGCATTTAACGCTTTTTTAAAGCTTCCAATCTTGAAATACAAACCTGAAAGTTGAAAGTTCAATCAGTCACAAAGTCACTAACGATATGTCGTCACTCTTCAGCTTCAACCCTCTACAACTTCGTCATCGACGCCTGTCCCATGAGTCTCAAGACCAGGACGAACCCCCGAGGTCATTGGAGACTGACA
Source organism: Ceratophysella denticulata (assembly GCA_034694925.1). Taxonomy (NCBI): domain Eukaryota; kingdom Metazoa; phylum Arthropoda; class Collembola; order Poduromorpha; family Hypogastruridae; genus Ceratophysella; species Ceratophysella denticulata. Next base: position 11,043 of record JAQFYT010002539.1, read on the forward strand.
CAGCAGCCATGGAAGGAATTGAACTGGGGTCAAAGTGTTCTGTAAAAAAGAGGCGGTGCTGTTGGACTCGAGAAATGAGTTGGCGTCTTACCTCTGGTTTCATGGGTTTCTTTTTCCTCCTTGCAGCCGTGGTTCAGCACAATGACCCTGACCCTTATTTGTGGATGGTAGGTGGTACTTTCATTGAATTCAAGTTGAGTGTATTCACCTCTGACCTCTGACCTTCAATCTTGACCGCGTACAGCGTACAGGAGTAATCACGGCACACACTGCACACAGCGAATTCAGGCCAGTAAGCAGTAAGAAGGCAAGGAATAGATGACAATATGGCGATAGCCTCGGTCAGGTCAGGGTCAGACAATATAGTATATAGCGATCGCGAACTTCGGGTGTCAGGTAGTACCCACAACAACGGACGAGCAACACAACGGTGACCTATGACCAAAAGAAGATAAGCCTAACGGAAACACGAAGGCACGTGATGATAAGGCTGAACGTGTTCCCGCCGTGCTATTTAAAAATTGCTGGCCATATGCCTCCATTGCAAATATAGCGTCTTTCGCTTATTTGGACGAAATTATTCCGAGCCTTTTGATTCGACCGCATTTTTAAAAAAAAACAGTAATAATTGAATTAAAAACAAAGAGTGATTCCAATATTTATATGTATTTCAGCCAGCCTACATTATTCCGTGCGTGATCAGTTGGGTCGTCACCTTCGCGTACGCCCAGCTCGTAGCGACGAACGAAGCCAGGATCAGGAAGAAGCCATGTAAATCGGACAATGAACAGGGAGTCACCAAACGACCTCTGACCTCCGGCCCGATAACCCAATGGATTCTCTCGAAACTGGACATGGTGATTCTTCTGCACCTCCTCTACTGTTTCTTGCTGGGTGGCTGGACACTGTTCGTCTGTTTCTTGGACGTTCAAGAAATGGATATGCCCGGTCATTCCAATTCCAATGAAGAGATGATGAAGGATGAAGAAGCCAAGGAGCTCCTGGGTCTCTGCCTCATCATTGCCTGGCTCAGTCTCCTCAAAAATGGGAACTTCCTTCATTTGGGCGGATTGGGGCTTGGACTCGGGGCAGGGTTGACCCTGACACCCTTCCTGTCCTGGATCCTCCTCGCCATTTGGGAACAGGAAATGCCAACTTGCTAGGCTGGTTCTACTGTTAAATACATGAATTTACGGATTTAACATGTGTACATACCGTAAATTACCCAATACAGCGCGGGACTCTAATAGAGCGCGGGTCCAAGGATTTAGACCGCGGTCAAAAAGAAGCAGCTCAGGAATCTGGCGCTTATCTCAACCTGCCATAGCCCAATTTCTACTTTGCTAGGAATGCACGGTTAGACCGCGGTTTCCTGTAAACCGCGGTACTCTAATACAACGCGGGGCGGGGGTCAGAGTCGTGGAATTGGTTAGACCGCGGGTCGCTCTATTGGGTAATTTACGGTAGGTAATACTACATAGGACTGCCGTGTATGATGTAGGTTTTCATTGTAAATATGCATCTAGTTTAAGGGTCTTGTGTAGAAACTAAATATTTGGCGTTAATTGGGATTTAATTGTCGGCTATAGCATGGCCGGGGTGG
>JAQFYT010002540.1:0-12642 GCA_034694925.1 Ceratophysella denticulata
ATAGACCTTTTCCCACCTCAGTAGGTTTTTAATGCTTTTTGCATTTGTTTATTTAAAATTTAGATACCAAATATTCATGCGTGCCATTCTATCTATGCCATAGATCTGGGGGACGTAATAGATTCGGTTAGCTTGTCAGCACAGTGCTGATAGCTGATCATGAGCGAGCACTGCAACTGCATCCGCATTATATGGTGTATTGATGATCTGCTACTAGGTATATGTATCTGTATATGGCTTTACTTGTGCGTGTAATTAATATTGCCGTTGTATTTACAAACTCCCAGCTGCGCCGATCTATTATTTCCTTAAGCCCAATGATCACATTTTATTGAGTTGTGGTACTATACTGTTGTCAGTCATAAATGTGTGATAAGGATTTAAGTATTTGGATTACTGACTAATTGACCTGGGCCACTTACGAGTTAATTTGCGCTGTCGAAAATCAATAAGTACTCTGTTTATCTTTTGGATAGTAGTGGCACAATTTATGAATCCTGTTTATACGTACACAGAATGTAGCATGTACACTTTTAACGCGATACTTGCTAACCCTGTCATAATTGGTTTACCGCTAACCTGCGTGCTAACCCTGTCATAATTTGTTAAAACCGCTAACCTGCGTGCTAACCCTAGGGGTAGCTATCCCTGTGCATAACCTTGCTCATCTGGGATGTATGTATTATGCCACTGCCACTGTATTTTTTTTTTTTGCATAGAAGATACTAACACAACGGTAACGCAGCGGCAGGGTGTATTGGCCACAATTTTCCCGTGTTCAAAATTGAATGAAATATATTTCTTGTAAGCTTTGATGTATTCTTGTTCGAATCATATACCTATAATATGTACATGTTAGGATCAGAGCCCGAAAACGACCAATGCCCGAAAAGTACTTTAAAATCGAATTTTGAGAAATCCAATCTAACCTAACCTAACATAATTTAATGAGAATTATTGAACATAATTTCTTAGGTTAGGTTGGCAAAATTATTATTTAAAAATTATTAAAGTTTCAATTTTTGGATAAATTTTTTTGGCTTCAGCAGTCACCTAACCTAACATTGCCCAAATGACTACCTATAGCATAGATAAGTAAGGTTAGGTAATGAAAGAATTAATTCGGAGCTCTGTCTAATTACTACATTGATTTTAAGATATCATTTCGGGCTGTTGTGGTCGTTTTCTCATTTCGCTCAATGAGCGATTTCGGGCTCTTCTGGTCCTAACAATACTTGGAAGAAAAGGATACTAAGGCGCCAGAACGTATTGAGGTACCTACTTAGTAATACAGTACAATACCGTACCTACACACATAACACACAACAGTTTGCACTACGATGCTAGTACCTACATACCGGAACATAACAAACTCGGCATCACATCGCATCGGCGGCGGCATTCAGCTACTCAGCATTCTTCGGCAGGACGACTTTAGCTAGTTGTAGTTCTAGGGCATAAGGAAGTCTCTGGAAGATCATTGTGGGATGTCGACCCGGCTTGCCTAGTTGTGTGAACGTCGACTTTCGTTGTTGGTGCTCCTCTTTTATTTTGTGATTCGTTTATTTTATTCCGTATTTCAATTTGGGATTTTGACTTTCGTCAGTTGTCGTCGGTTATCTCATCGATGTTACATGTTACAGATCTCCCTGCCAGACAACAGGAAGGTAAGTTTTCATTTCCTATTTAGCTGGGGTCAATAGGTCAATGTCATTATGTGCATTCAGAGTAAAATCCCAGGCCAGGCACCAGGTGCCGGGACGACTCGGCACCGGCACACGGAAATACTTGTGTCAAAGGTAAGGGGTTTAGAGTTAAGATTAGAAAAGATTATAGAGTCTGAATGAATTTTGGGTTCTGGATACTGGACGCTTGAGACTCCGGGTGCCGGGTGGGGTTGGTTGAGAATTTTACGACGTTATATTGTATGCATATGTTACGGTAGGGATATATTTCGATATTCATCTCATATATTACATATATTGTATACGGGTTTCCTCAATTTATCACCATTAATCAACCCAATTAGAAATTGGTAATTATTGAATTGAACCAAACTCCCACGCCCTTTCCAATGGTGTAGGTTATTTTGAAGCTCAGACTTAATAATTCCTGCTCATCTCGCATTTGCATATGTACTTAACTCCTGATTCAGGTTCAGGATTCGTCAGACGGATGTTGCTTTAATTAAAGCCGGAAACACTTCAAGTATATCTTGTGTCTGGGATTTAATGTTGAAAATGACTACTTACAGTAGATATTATGCATTGGTTTTAGCTTGTATTACACGAAGTAAAAACTAGCTCAGTCTGCCATTAGCTCTGTATGTACCTATATAGTCCCAAAATTAAGGAAAACGTTGTCGGTTACCTAGCGTCAATAGGTACAACGGATGACGGAGCTATATGTTTGTTCAATGCGAACATTATTGTTCATTTTAGGTGTTTAAGACGTAAGAGGTAAAACTTCGCGTCGCTGGGATTTGGATTGGATTCGTGTGCGTAGTTTGATATTCCTTGGTGGTTCCGAAGTTAACAAGAATAACAAATGGAGGCAACTCTCAACCCGGGTGACTACTATGTCGATGAGCTTTTGGATAAACGGAGTGATGGCTGTTATTTGGTCAAATGGACCGGGTTTCCTGAGTAAGTCTCTCTTGAATGAAACGATTGATACCTGATCCCGCCACCGTCACACCAGTAGTAGTGCATTTTCTTATCTTATATCAGTCAGTCAGGGATCAGGTAGCGGCAATCGCAATCAGATGTCTTGTCCAGAGGGTTGTCCCTTGTCCCTTCGTGATTATCAAGCTCAACCAAGCCACTTTACAATTTCACTATAAAGGAGCCCTTTCCTGTCGGTAACCTTATCGATCGTACTTTTTACGTTAACTTCCACTGAAGCTCTTTGTTTCACGAGTATTTATCAAGTAATTTTATTTTACACATGCTTCATAAAAAATTATCAAGACGTGTGGAAGAAAATATTGTTCATGTTTTATGCGGCTTGCGCTCGGCTTAAACTCTACGAAAGACGAAAGTTGCAGATTAGCCGCTACTGTTGTAAAGTTTAAAGCTATGCTACGAATAACAATTTGTTATTCTACTTATTTTTCAGTTCTTCAAACACTTGGCAACCGAAAAAAGATATACCTCCCTGGTTGGTGCGTGAGTTTGAGAAAAAGAAGCGACCGCGACCGCGGAAAATTGGAATCAACGAAAGAGAAGATGATGGTCCCCCCATCCTAGAACCTCAAGTAATTTTGGGCGGTGATGGTCCTCTCGTCCTGGAACCCCAAGTGATTGCGGATAAAACAGGAATGACACTGGAATTAAACGCGGAAATTGACCGTGGGAAAATAAATTACAATGGGAGTACCAACAACAGCCCTGTTATGGATAAACCCCAACATAACAAGACAGTGAAAACTAAACCGGTCCGAATCTGCCCTCCCAACATCGTTCGCTCTGCTGATGAGGTTCACAGTCCAATCCTAACTGCGTCCAAGAATCATAAGCTTGCGACAATTCAGGAGGGTCATGGTCATTGGGTCGACAAAAATCCGTGGAACGAAAAACCTAGTAACACGCACTCCGCATTTTCCCTCATGGCCGAGAAACCGTCCATTATTTTGAAACACAAGTCTGCTACTGCAAATAAGCTTACCGTTAAAATGAAACATACGGTTCAAGACTTAGAAGGGCTAGAAGTTTCCGGACTGGAATTTCCTGGAGAAACTGAACAACTACACGATCCCAAATCTAAGTCAAAAGATATTCTTCCAAATAAAGAACCAGTTGCGAAAAAGATTAGGACCCAATTTACTCACCTTACAGGGTGTCCTTCAGCCTTTTCTAAGATATACGGAAAAGTCGACCAAACCCCAGTCTTCCGTGCAATTGAAACCTATGTTTCTAAGAAGGTGGAGATTTCACTCTTCCCTGATAAGAACGAAAAGGAAAAATTGAACGCAATCGAGGAGAAACCAATGGAACATTCAACCTAGCATTATCATTTTGGAATCACTGACCAGGTGTGAAATTTTTTAGTTAATTTTTTATTGGACAACTTGTAGAATTTTGATCTCTTTTGATCTCAACTGAATTAAATATGTAGGAATGAACTATTCCTCCTTTACAATACTATTGCTCCATAGAACTTCACAACAATTAATTTTTAAAGGCTCTTCTTATTTAGAAAATAGATTTAACATATGTATTAGAATTAGTGATGCGGTGAATATTATGCGAGCGCAGAAAAGTGGGTATTCGCCTTTCGCCTACCTTTTTTCTATTATATTCCTTCGGTGGAAAACCCGGTGTCGGCTGAATAATGAATACTGAGTGAGACAGATGTTAAGTGTAATAAAGTAATTTGAATTCTTGAATATGAAACCTTTGAAATGTCCAAATTATATTTAATTCAATTTCGACCAATTAATTGAAAGGTCTCACGCCGATGGACGGCTCTTTTTCATCAAGTCCTCCTTCGATGTCATCGAATCAGGTTCTTTGGCAGGCTCGGACATTGCTTTGTTACTTATAAATTAGAATTCAGATTTCAATTAATTAAAGGCAGCTCACAATCTCAATGCTTTATACTAGTTGGTAGTCATCCATATTTGAGTTTGATGTAAGATTACAAGATTGATGTAAATCTGTGTGTGCCAGTCCACATGGGAGAAAGTACACCCCACTACCCACGATGTGGCATACTTGTTTCATGCTCCTCACTGGACATAGAGAACGTTAGCTCCGCTACTGCAAATTACAATCTACGCATTACTGCGGTTCGATTTATACGTCACATGAGTTGCTAGTTACTATTTGGCGAATAGTCGCCCAAGATCAAATAGTAAAGGACCCTGGCGAATATTAGTCATTATTGTAATACCTAAAAATCGCCCTTCGTCGCATCACTAATTAGAAAAAAATATGTAAAATGGGTACAATAATGTGCAATTGATTACGCATTCTCGAGTCGAGAATCGAGAATACAATACCTAATACAATACCTAGTTACATATAGAATACAATAATTGGTTCTATTAAATAAACATTAGATTATAGTTTGTGTGAATTACGGCGAAGAGTACTAATATACGTGTTACGTGCACTGTCATTCAACTTGTCTTGTGTTCTGTTAGTATTATGCTCATGCACTTCTTTATTTCCAGACCTGTATGTTGTGATTTGTGACGTCATGGTGCAATAATATTTTTAACTTTTGTTACATGCGACCGCTGCACAGTTCAAAATAGGAAACGTGAGATATTTGTCCGCCCCATGTTCACACTTGACATAGCAGAAACAGAACCCGGCGGCAGAGCATAGGCAATCGAGGGCCGTGCGCCGCAAGAGGTTATGAAAAGTCCAGGTATTCAGTTTTTAAATAAATGTGTTAAGTTAAATGGTATGATTATTGACCGATATGAATGAGGAAATATGTTACGTCGTACAAAGCTCGATTAAAATGATTTTATATCATATGGAAGACCATTCAGGGTGGAATTTTCTAGTTCGCCATATTTTGCGCAGTGCATCTATGTATCATATCTTCTTAACAAACGTTGATATATTAAAGCACAGTCGATCACAAATGAACTCAGCTTTAATTTGCACTGTATCACACGTCATTCTAAGGGAAGTATGTTAACCTAATGCGGCACACTGTATATTCGGAAGTGCGCTCTGCCTTGCTTCGGACCACAAGTGGGTCTATTGCAGTTTCATGGTTTGATGGGACATACTGTTCCGGTCGTGATTATTCTCTTAGGTCTCTGAACTTAAGGTATTGAAGATTGCCCAGAAAGGAACGAATAGCAAATGCGATTACTTATGAAATATTGACCGAGAGGAAGAAGAGCAAACAGGCGTGTCAACATGAGGACATTGTTAGAAAGCAGCAGTACCCGAAAATTCAAGTTTCCATTCCGAGTCTGCCTTATAGTATAATACCTACATACCCGAGAATATTACATTGGGTACATGAGAGCTTGGAAATTAAAGTTTTAGGAGCATACTTGAAACTTAGGTTTATGCTGGGTTTATGATAGTATTATACCTAATGTAATACTTAATAATTCAGAAAGAACGGAAAGTTTTGGACTTATGATACTCTGACTGCATTTCATTTCATTTCACATACGTGATGAGTGTGATATGTCTTTGTACTAGTACTAAGAAAACTGATCTTATTTTGACACTATAATAAAAGCTCATCAATCATCAATCAATCAATCAAAAAAGCATTTTATACATTATATATTGTTCCAACCAACCTTCATAACAGCTTCACACATCTTTCGTTACCGACCGGGAGCATCTGTCGCTGCGTCCAAATGGAATGTGTAGTTATTAGATCCGGTCTCGCTCATCATAGGCTCTAAAGACTGTTTTGGTTTCTGCACCATCATGTGCATATAAAAAAAAGTCGACGGAATCTTGTCTCCCTTTCGAATTAAATTCAAAGTCAGCGCTATTAAACTTATATTACTTATATTTCAAATTATATTAAAGCAAAATACGTACTTGACCCAAATTGCCTAATGTAATTTGATCTCTCCATCTTTTGTTATCTTTCTGAATAATTCCGTACCATATTGTCGTGGTCTACCGTGCACCGGGATAGGTCAGCCTCAAATGCTCATAATAAGTTGTGTAGGGTCATGCAATAATGACGAATATTTCACTTCCGGTTAATCATGGGAGTCCGAACACGATAATAAGCCAACTGGCTAAATATTAAAAGTACACTACTTATGCACCCGACTGAAATACTTTTTTGATCCGATTTATAAGTTTATTCGACTTTATTCTTTTTTTGTCGCCTGTTTGGAACAAATGTACCAGATAATAATCAAAAGTTCGCTTTTCGTGTAAATCTTTTACAAAATAAACACAGCGTCAGAAACAAGAGATATAAAATATCTGGCACAAAAATTCATTTAATAGGGTTGGTTAAGGTAAGATTAACGTAACAATCTATTACATTTCGATCCTATTTTTATTTTTGCAAGTACTCAGGTTTATGTTTGCGATGTTTTAGCATGTTCGGAATATTTCGATTTAAAATGACTCTGTGTTTTCGCTTCAATTTGAAATCAAGTTATTGAGAGTACGGGTCCACAGATTGGACTATCAAAGTGCTTCGCTGTCTTTCCTCTTTTCAAGGACTCATTACATCGCATAGATAATTGTAGATTTAGATAAATAGAACTGTGAATTTGCTTTATTCTGTCCATAAGCTACCGCTATCTTTAATATAAAATCGAAACCAGTATATCTCTGCCTGCCTGCGTGCGTGTCGTCCGGTAAACAAATCTGTCAACACAGTAGTGTACACCGGCATGTTGACATGCAAACAATGACACAAGTGTACCTATGTAGGTGAGAGGGTGGGTTTTGAAATACTACTAGAGGAATTAATGCGGGCAAATAAGTTTTGTTGTTTGTTGACAATATTACGCATCAACGTGACGGGCCATGGTTGCCATGGTCGCGAAGGCTAGTTGTTCATATTCGAATTTGAAGTTCGTAATATCTATTGTTGGCCTACCCACTTTTATGTTAAGTCAATGTACAAAGTAGTTTTAATTAATAATTTTATAACATTGTTTAATTGGTTTTATTTCAGGTTTTTGCTTGCGAGCGAGACGAAATGGACAGATTAATGGATTCCTCCAGCACTAAATCGATGGTTTGGAATTATAAACCAGAATTTGAATCTGATCCGATTGCCAGGAGCCTGGACAACATGTCCCAAGAGGACTTCGACTATTTGAACAACTTGTTCAGGAATAATGAAGACCAGAAACCTGCAGGCATGACTTTGGTTGCAGAGACAGTGACAAGGAACGTTCTGACCAGTGACGAAATTTCTGGCTCAACCAATGACGGTTCACCCGACTCTCAATGTCATGACGGCAACTCGAGCGGTTACTCGACCGCGGGCTCTTCTCCATATTCAAATTCGGTCGTGGATCCGGATCAAGCGGCTCCAAGTGTTGTGACCACCAACACGAATAACTTTCATCAAACGGGTGCATCGTTCTCTATGACCAACGGCGGACTAATTAATTCCAATGTCAGCGCTAGATGCCGGATCCGGAATCATGTCATGGCCAGAAGGTTGAGTGGAAACTCGTTCGCAGTCGCTTCGCCAGATCGCACTTGGATCTCGAACCGTAGTCCCTTCCAGATGACCCCAAATAGTAATATCATGTTCCTGCGTCAGCCTTATATTCCCAACCAATCGATCAGTGGCGGAGTCTTGTGGCGAACGGAATTAAATCCAAGCTACTCAAACCAGCTTCCAAATCATACAATGGCCGGAGTGAATGACACCTACCGCTCTATACCCCTTGTTCGAGTCATGCACTCACGATTCCAGCTCCAAGCTCAGCCCACCTCTGCTCCGCACTATCAGGTCAATCAAGTTTTGCCCGTCTCGCCGACCCCAATAACAACTTCTTGTCTAACACCTGACCCTGACCCACCTGAAACCTCCGCATCGCTTTACGGTTCCAGTTCTGTCAAGCGTCCCAAAATTGACACAATCCAGAGTAATGCTCGTCATAGACCTGATCCTGACCAACCTGGAACCTCATCGTCGTTCTATGGTTCCAGCTCTGCCGAGCACCCAAAAATTGACATAACCCGGAGCAATGTTGGTCCAACATCTGGCCCTAACCAGCCTGGAACCTCAGCGTCGTTCTACGGTCCCAGCTCATCCAAGGCCATGCTTCCCAATAATGATCCGCCAACTCAAGACGGGCGAAAAGTATGCCTCTTGTGCGGCAAGACGTACAAGGACACCAATGCTCTGATTGTTCATTACAGAACCCACGAAGGAGGTAAGGTTAAGTATTTCAAGCGCACTAATAATTAAACTGATATTTCTATTCTAGTATGTCAACTTTGTTTAATCCACGGGTTTGAATAACATATAGACCAACTGATTTCTGTACCAAATATTGAATTAAGGTATCGGTAATTGCTGATAGTTCCGGACTTCCAAAACATGATTCATTGTCTTGAAATTACTGTCGAATTTACATAATGATTAGCCGAACACAACAAAAACGGGCAGTACTTTGAATGCCTAAACTGTCAGCAATTACTTGTGGAATTTTAAATTGAACAAGCAGCTGCTATTTTCAAATAAATTAGGCAATGAAATTCAAATGAGTATCCATCCAAATCGAAGGGATCTGAATTTGAAGACATGCCCGAATATAACAATGTGAATGATTTATTACGCTATATCGAATGTGACTCAGACTTCCAGAATTTATAACTGAACAATTGTATGTACTAATTTCGTATTTTTATGTTTGCTTTACTTAAAGGTATAAAACCATTTAAATGTGACATCTGTAAAACGGTGCACCGGCAAAAGGCCCATCTAGACAAGCATAAACAGTCTCAGCGTCATCGTGACAAAGAAGCCAAAGCGAAGGAGGAGATGGAAAAGGGAAGTGAAACGCCAACGGACTACGACGACGACAACTGGAGACTTGCTGAAGAATACCTAAACGCTGAACAATCTTTGTCAAACTAATATTTATATTGTAAACCAACCACACTGTCAATCATTTAGCCCTCCAATCATACCCCTCCCCCCTAAAAAAAACAATTTTATTGGTATTTTCGATTTTTTTTTCTTAATTTCATTATTATTCAATAATTAAAAATTATGTACAATTTTATTTCTACTTGACATCTGGTATATGATCAAGATTATCTATACCTCACTCAAAAAATTCAGAAACTCAAAAAAAAACTTTTCTTCCAATATGATTAGGTTAAGCCATTAATTTTTATTTGGAAGCATTTTTAAAATGTGAATATATTATGTTCAAATGAATAGTGTATGTGTGTAGCCCTGGTGCAATGCTTTTATTTATTTCGTAAATAAATAGAGTACATCGACGGGATTAAGGAAATTCATAGCTTTAGGAATAGAAAGGTAAAAAATTCACAGTTTTCCTGGTAGAAATTATTATCCAAACGAGTTAACATATAGAGGAAAATGTTCTCAGTATAGCATGCGGCTCACGTGCACTATAGGTGCACGCATAGCCGTCGAGGGTACTTGTTTCGCCTCACTTCTGCCTCGCCCGTAAGCTCAGCACAGCTCACTCTGCCTCAGTCCCCAATTTTCACATTAATTTCAATTTATCTCCAAACTGGAGCATAATTATAAAAACTGTTATATTTGAATCATACTCTAAGCAATATTTGGTCTGACAATCATTTTTCGAAATTTTAACTCCAACGGTAGTTAAAACGAAAAAACCAGAGAAAATGGCAAAGAGCTCTGTGTATTAGCATGAGAAAAAAACTCATTTAGTACCCCCGGTCAACTCAATGCTTTTAGGCCAAACTTTTCGGTCTATAGTTTCGCCGCATGAATTTTGATTGACTGGAATTGTCGTGTAGCTGTGTTCAAAGACAGGGACTCCTTTTTGGATGAGGTCAAGCTGAAGATGAGGAGAGAAATGTTAATGATTGAGATGAGTCTGATGAGCCCATCCTTCTTGTGAAATAGTCGCATAGACAAAAGAGAACAACAATGAAGTCAGAGTCAGAGAGAGAGTGCTTCTATAAAACTATTATTCACTAACTATCTATCTAACTATTGTATGTGTACTTATAGGAAATGCAAGTCAACTCTGTTTCTGTATTACAATTACGCTCTACCTTGTGCTTTTTTTTCGTATTGCTAATTTTTTAATAGTAAAGGCATCTCCCCTCCCAATAATAATAATACGCCCAAAAAAAAATCTCCCAACCAGACCCTGCTTATTAGTATTTGAACGTTCCCAACTTGACATAAATCTGTCAAATTGTTTATTAATTTCCCACCAAACTTGTTGGTAGGTAGGTAGTGAAATTGAGAGGATGACACCGTATCAATATCACCCAGTTCCTGGCCTTATTCAGGCATAAAAATATTTGCATTTACTTCACTATTGCACGTGCACTGGAAATGATATTATTATTGCACCAGCCTTCGAGTACTGTTGATTGTACCTAGGTATATTTTGCATACCGAGTTGTATGCATATTTACCAACACCAACCTAGTAATACCTAATTGATTACACGGCAATTAGCTACAGTCAACTTCAGCTTCCAATGTTCGTGTAAGTACTTAATATTAAATTAATTAAAATATTTATTAAACTTTTTTACAGCATTTGTCATCAGTAATTATTTTATCAATTTACATTAAAACTGGATACACAATGCAAAGTTAGCTTTAATTGGTATATACAGCGTCAACTTAGCATATGTGCGATTTCCTTTTTTTAGGCGGGGATTTGAATACAGTTTGACATTTCTTGCACTTGTACCTGACGTAGTGAGTGTACAAGTGCTGATTTACGTTGTGAACTTTTTTAAACGTTAGCCTAGAACATTTTTCTAAAGGACATTTGTAATAAATACAGTTCCATGGTACTCCTTCTTTGCATGCTTCCACTTTAACATAATCTAACTTGACACCTTTAATTATTTCAAACATAGGGTGAGCTACACTTGGTGTAACCGTCTGAGGAACGATACATAGATTAGTTGTTAATGTGTGTCGGGGTCGTCGGCGAGTTAAACTTTTGGGCCGAGAAGTGCCTGCTTGTTGAGTAGAAGTAGCTTCTGTCACTACGGCATTCTCAGTTTCCATGATTTCTTCCGAATGTGCGGACGAAGAAGGGATTAATGGGATATTTGAAGTGCTCTCATTGAATTCCCCGATACTAGAATGGCGTCCCAGGATTTTATTACGGATGGTTTGACACTCCATGATTTCTTCAGAATCCGCCTTAAGTAGAGCAAGGCATTTCAGCCTTTCTCCAGCAAAATCGTTCCCGCAATAGGCCGCATAATCTCTCTGGAATAAGGCATTCGCACGTTCAGGTATATAGGAGGAGAGGTCATTGCCGTGGCTGCAAAGGAACAAATATAAATTCCATAAACATATTGGGCTGCAAAGGAACAAAATTAAATTCCATAAACATATTTCTGCTGCATGTTTTAGTTACAATAAATGGGAACTCAATCTGAGGCGTACTGCCTTGTATCCTTGGTGTATGGCGTAGCAACAGCATCCCCAAGATATATTAATATAGAAATTTTTAAAAACTTAATTTTCCTTACGTCCGCATAAATGGATTTTTTGTATACTCCCTTTCGGCTTTCATGTCTTTATTCATATCGCAACGGCACGTCTGATCCAAGGCTTCTCTAATTAGCTCTGTGTCTTCTTTAAATGCTATGTTCATAGCTTGACTGATAGAGAATCCTGACCCCAATACAAAATGGAATGCTCCAGCCAGTGTTACCTAAGCGAAGCCAATTAGTTAAAAAAAACTGGTAACGTTAGGTTTAGGCTAAACCTGCTTGAAAATAAAAACCCGGGTTTTACGTAATAATACCCCTATTTGGTGCCCTGAGGGAATGTCAGAGCAGGGCTAGTGCAACCAAATTTTTACCACACACTCACCTAACCATGCCCAACACTACGTATATGGTCCTTATGGGGGCAAGTCAAGCGTTGACCTTCCAGAAAATAAAAACCCGGGTTTTACGTAATAATACCCCTATTTGGTGCCCTGAGGGAATGTCAGAGCAGGGCTAGTGCA